>JAHPZR010023591.1:0-16681 GCA_019787425.1 Platygyra sinensis
CCGAGAACAAAAACGGTAACAAGGTTGTATTTATAATGGATTTCCTCTTCGGCAAGTTCATTGTAACCTAGCACAATATAATTACTAGGACTTCACAACGGCTTCATTATAGTTAAACACTATCAAAATGCTCTCTGCTCATGTACTCAGTGTTTCCGTCACACTGTTATCCCCATTCTTGTTGTGGTGGCGGTTCACCTAACACCAGCGGTTTTCCCTCCTACACCACGTAGTAAACTCTATGCTTGTCTATTGATTGTTACCTAGGTTTGATTATATTGTAGTTTTTTTTTTTTTTGGGTGCCGAATAATTATTGATTACCCCATCATCCAATGTATCTTTAGTTCGAATCTGTACACCCACCCGGTTATGATGGGGACCAGGCCTTGTCCTTCATTGGATTCGGATGATGCACACCCGCGAGTCGTAGGCCCAACAAAGAGTGGCAGGGCCACGTGTACATCCCTCTGGAGGCCTTCGCTGCACTTTACAGAAGTAAAAGCTTAGCCCTCGCCCGCGCCAGCGATCCCGGAAAAAAAATCCACTCAGGCGAAGAATACGTGGTTGGAACCACTACGCCTGTCAAAATGTGTCCACCTGATACGCGGTAACTACAACAGGCGTTTTGCTGGAACGCCCCAACCAACACACTCCGGTTCCCTTAGCTCCCTACGCAGTGGGGTAAATGATACCACACCCCGGCAGGGGGAATTACATCAGGATCCGCCGCTCCCTTGATGTGGGTGATCCCCACGGGAATCACTCGAAGAGCCAGCAACCCTCAATGAGGGCCTTTCTCTGATCCCTACTCTAGCGTTAAGGTACACCAGTCCTGGCCACTCAGCATGTTGCCCCATTACATTTGCGTATTTTCTGTGTGACCCCCACATGTGGAGCTTGATTTTCTTCTTCTTTCTGTTTTTTTTTTTTTTTTTTTTTTTTTATTTCACTGCTAACCACTGCCAATGGAAGTCAGAGTTTATTACTCCGAGCAGCTTTTTGTTTTTTTCTCATGAGATCTCTATATTGCTAGAAAGGTTTCAAATGAATGCATGTGCAGTATCAATTGGTTTGTTTTTTTCAGGAGCTGTTGTGACGCTGGAAGGATATTTACAAGAAATATTCACTAGTTTGGCTGCAATTAGACTTAGTTTCTTCAAATAGTTAAGGGGGTTTGTGTCATGGTTATAAATTGAGCCTGGGAGAGAGAAAACTATGTACAGTTTAATGCAGACTTAGTTACAACTCTGTTGAAAGATTCTATGGTGTCTTCTTACATTTTTTAAATATGCATTTGTATTGTAATGTACATTTAGAAGGGGAAGATTTAATGGTTTGTAGTTTTTTTCTTGTGAAATACCGTAGGCATTGTATTACATTAGACCAAAACTTGTTCAAATGAGGGGGTCCCTGGCACTGGAAAATACACAAATGTAATGGCAACTACTGGTGGCCAGCAAGAAGCACTTAACTCTAGAGTAAGGGGAGACCAGGAGAGTAAGCCCTCCTGGGGGAGACATGATCGAGTGATACCGGGGTAGTCACCCTGGACAGGGTATCCTGATCAGTCTCCGGGGTGAGGTACATATCCTCCAGTCACTAGGCACTAAGGGGAACCGGAGGGGTGGCCACTCCTGGGTGGAGTACAGATCAGGTGTGACCGGGGGTCCACACCCTGGAGTGGATATTTTCTCCGGATCTGTCTCCAAGGGCTAAGCCTTACTATGTGGTAAAGTGCAGCCAGGGGTTACACTTCCCTGCCACTCTTTATATTGGGAAGCAACACAGTGGATCTAACATCCCCGAAATCCAATGAAGGAAAGGAGCCTGAGTCCCATAAATACCGTAATGTACAGATTAATCTTAAAGATACATATGGATGGAGAGGAATACAATAATTATCTGCACCCAAAAAAAAAAAACTAAATTAAATCAAACCTAGGTAAAAATCAATAGACAGAAGCAAAGGTCCTAAGGGTGGTGGGAGGGGAAAAAACGCTGTTGTGTGTGACCGAAACCCAACAAGAATGACTGGGGAAGAACAGTGTACGGGAACAACTGAGTACATGAGCATGATGAGCATGTGATAGTTAACGTATGAATGGAACTTTGTGAAGTCTAGTAAATATATTGTGCTAGGTTACAATGAACTTTGCCGAAGAGAAGGATCCATTTATATCAAACATTGGTTACTGTTTTGTTGTTCTCTCTTGTACTTTGGACTAGTATCTACTGTTACTTAGTATAAAGGCTTATCCAAATGTTGCACCTGTGTGACAAGGTACAGAGACATGATTGTTGCTAGTATGACAATGATGTGCTTACATAGGGCCTTATTCTCAGGTTTATTAGCATCCGTTTATGCTACCATAAACTTGGACTGAAGATGTGTGACTAGAAGAAGTAGATCCAGAAAAGTGGCAGCATCCAAAGTTGGGGAGGGGGAGGGGAGGGGGGGAGGGGGTAGGAGGGGAGGAGGGGAGGGGAGGAGGGGAGGAGGGGAGGGGAGGAGGGAGAGGGGGAGGGGGGGGTGATGAAGAGAAGTGAGGGTGAGGGAGGGTATTGTAAAGCCACCTGTTACAACTGCTTACATTTAGCTGCAAAAATACACCCAGGTATTTTTTGTCAGACTTAACTGTTCCATAACGTTTACAGTTTTCTTAGACCTTTCTCACTTTCTTGAACAATTCATGTCTTTGGAGAAATAACCATGAATATTTTTGTAACAAATTGATACACTAAATTGCTTACCGTGATCTGCTGACTTAAGCAAGTGGCTCAAACATGTAAGGCTGTATTCCAAGTTCCTGGTTAAAAATATCATCAAAATCATCATAGCCATCGTAATCATCATAATCATCATAATCGTCATAATCATCATCCTCATCATAATCGTCGTAATCATCATAATCATCATCTTCACTATCATCATAGAAAATGTCATTGACTTTGCATCGATTTTGTTCTGGCTCTGAATCACCGGGAAGGACATATGTTCTCCAAGCAAACTGAAGTCTGGTAATCCCTTCTTCACCTTGTGAGTCGACGATTGCAGCAGCAACACCCGATAGATAACCAAATGATCCTAATGGAGTCTCTGAACTGTAACTCCCACCATCACCTCCATAAGGGCCATAGGTTTTTGGACTGCCATCAGTATCACGTTTGTTGGAGTAGAATGTCAGGCTATCAATCATCCAGCCAGATCTAATTTCAACTTTAACAATTCTCTCATTTTCCTCCAAATGAAATTCATGGTGTTCAGACTGAGCAGAATCACTTCCAAACTTCTCGACTTTGTCGCCACTGTAAAAAATCTTGAGGCCACCAAGCACAGGTCGACCATCCCATCTTCGAATCCACAGTTCCATTCCCTTGATGTAAAATTCTTTGTCTAAATCTTCAACTGTTTCCTTGTCAGTGTGATGTCCTGTTTCAGGATTTACCTGCCCTCCATTGGCAAAGGAGCGTCCCCAAGTAAATACATGTTTGGCAAATTCCCTTGGAGCTGCCCACTTTTCGTCTGTCGAATCTTTCTCAGGGGGGTCATCTTTCAGTTTCTGGGCTTTTACCACTATTTCTTCACAGGTGTCTGCCAAAAGCTTGTGAGATAAGACTTCTTTGAGATATGACTCTGACAAAGTTGGAAGTCTAACCAAGGGCAACAATTTTGGAAGATAATCTTTTCGATTCTCGACATCATACTCGATGTACTGAAACACAGCTTGCAGCACGATCTTTTCCCTTTCTTCTACACACGGAATCAAGCCTTCGATGAGCACACAGATCTCTTCATCTGCCAGGAGATCCGTCAAAAGATTGAACGGAAGAAACAAGAATTCCTCTTTCTTGCAGACATCCGCAAAATGTCGCAAGGCATGCTTTTTAGCTTCTTTCCTAAGCTCTTCCAGCGCAAACACATCAGCGAGCTGCCAAATGCCCAGACAGGTTTTGTCGTCGATAGCGCTCTTCAAGAAGTTCCCACAGGAGTTCTTGACAAACTCTACACCCAAATAATTGGCTGCTTCGAGCAAAGCCTGCACATTGTCTTTGCTGATATCTATATTCCCGAATATGCGAATTCAATCAAGTCAGCAACAGCGCTTTCTTCCAAACCAAGGATCTCTATCTCGTCCTTATTTCCGTCTTGCCAGTTGGTTCCAAGAAGGGCTTCAAAGTAAGGGCTGAATGAGGCCAGCACAACACGATGGGCTTGCACCTTTCGTTTTTCGCCGATCTTCAAGGTAACATCGGAGTATCTGCCATCTTTGTACATGGTTAAAAGGCCTTTGAGCAGATGGGAACCGTGATTCGAATCTGTCACTCGTGATTTATCGATATCGTTCGAAAAAGACCTTTCCAAAAGTGGTTTCTCTAGCTTCTTGGCTGCAGCCATGTTTTCGATCAACTTTCGTTCACGTGTACTCCTGGGTGACCGGGTGAACGCTGGTAGCACTTCGAACAACTGGAGTTTCCTGGGAACGAGTTTTTGGGACAAGTGACAAGACTGACTGAAGATTTGAGAGATGATGGTTTGGACAAAAAATAAAAATAAAATCTCCAGAAATTATTATGCCACCATGACCTGGACTCTTTGAATTGTTATTCCGAGACGAGAAAGCTAACCACCTTCGTATCTTTCATCTGTGTACACGTCCAACTGCGAGCTCTCTACCACCTGCTAAGCGATCATCCGCCATGAGTGATCCAGCAAAAGGTCGTCCCTTCAACCGTATGGGCTCCCCAGGCTTCCCTTTGAAAGCATCTTCTGTTTTGATTCCACAGAACAGATGTAGGTACTATCTTCTAAGATCATATGGATTGTGTAATCATCTCGAGCTCCCGGGTTCTTATAGAAACGCTTCAGCCTTTTGTGTGATCAAATTTACATTTTAGAGTGCTTTATAGGTCTGGTCTCTGCATGGTCGTGAAGTCTGCCATTTTTGCTCTAAGTGACTTCGATCGGCTCTCTCGCCTGTCTTTTCCCACTGAATCTATGTTAAGGTCGAAAATAGGCATAGATTGTTTTATGTTCCACTCAACGTAACTATTTGCCGGGTTTTATGAGGATGGTAAAGGAGGAGTCTAGATCACGTTTCACGGAAAATAAAACGGTCCTTTCACAATTCACGAAAAACAAAGACAAATCACGGTTCACGGCGAATTAAACATTTATTTCTCATTTCACGGAAAATAATTTTGCAAAATCACGCTTCACGGCTTCTATGAAAATCACGACTCACGAGGAAAAAAATCGCCATTTCACATTTCACGGGGAAAAAAGGGCCGATCACGAGTCACGAAGATACCCTTTACCACCCTCTTTTATGACGTGCTGGGTTTAGCTTTAGCCTTCTGACTGCGTCCAGTGAGATGAAGTTCCTTCCCGATCCTGCATGTGTCAAGGTAAGCCCACGGTGTTGTAGTCCATTGATTTTAACGGGGATTATAACTGATAAGAGTGTCTCGTTGGCTGACGGCTTATGCACAGTGAGTAGAGGATGGTCATTCCTGTCACAGATGCTCGTGTGATGCCTCCCTTTGCACTGTTAAAGCATCCAGACCTTCGGCAATGATGGTCAATGCGCCCCGCCCTTCCAGAATTGTTTCACAGTGATCTCCCCAGAGACCTTGTTTGCGGTATAGGTAGGCCGGTGCAGCGGCTTTAGATTGATCCTGTGGTGATTTGTCATTTCTCTTTGCAGTGCACCAATGTCCTTCCTTCTTCTGGTTTTCTCGAATAGTTCCAGGCTGTTTTTCCATCCTGTCCCTCTTCAGCCATCCTTGTAGGTGTTTCATCAGATCCTCCATTCGCCAATTCTCCTAGTTATCGTCAGTACCTTTTTGCGAGGTCTGGTTTCACGCGCGTTTTTTTTTGTGTGTGTGGAGATCATAAACCCTCAGAGCATGTTGGCTTCACCCATCGTAACCAATGCGTCATGGTTCTTCCTGAGAGTGTCGTAAAATTCCTGATATGAATTCTAAGGAAATGGCTTCCTTTAACACTCCGAAGATTTAGTTTCATGCGCATAATTACTACTATCTTCAGTGTTTTGGCCGTACTCTATCTTCAGCCTTTCTGACGCTAATTTGTTACCGAATTCTCCGGCGTTCAGATTTCCAGTTGCCCACTTACAACAGGGTTTATCATCTCCAGCAGGTAACCAAATTTCTCTTCTTTGCTGGTCGGTCTACTATGACCTTGCGTCACGAACATAGTTTTCTGATCTTACCCAGTCGGTAGGAGTTCCTTTGAAAGGAGTGATCCTGATCTTCGGTGATTTCGCTGTTGTAGCGTGAGCGCTGTTCTCCATCATTTCAGTTTCTTTGGCGCTAGACTGCGAGTAGTTTCTTTTTTCCTCGAAAATCCGTGGGAAAGAACGCAAAACAAGTAAAAGTGCGAGCGTGACTGTGAGCGTGACGTGGGAGCTGCGATGCCGCGAGCCGCTAGTAGCGTGTGCGTCGGGAGACGCGCGAAAAGAGAGACCGACCAATAGAATTACTCCGTCACCAGAAAGCCGGGCTTTCAAATCGTCACGCTCACAGTCACGCTCGCACTCTTACTTGTTTTGCGTTCAGTTCCCACGGATTTTCGAGGAAAAGAGAGACTGCAGGCAGTCTACTTTGGCGCGAGTTCGGGTTCTGCGTCGAGTTTTTTCTCCCACATCTGAGGTTATTTTTCATGTATTTCTTGTCGATACCGCCTTTCCTTCTCAAATGTTAACTCCAAATTTTCACCCTTGGTCTGTTGGGCTTTCTGAGGGTCCACAATAGGGTTCTAAGATCCCGCTTTCCAGCCTATTTTTTCCTGTTAATCTCGCCATCCCGCCCTTTTTTCCTGGATATCCCGATCCCTCCCACTTTTCAAAGACATTTCTAGGTGAATAATTAATTTGTTAAATTTCTAATTTAACAACTAACACACAAACTTATTTAAATTAGATATCACATAAAATATCACAAAAAAGATTCAATGGGTTGCAGATAAGTAAGCACAAATAATTATAACGACAGTTTCTTTCTGTCTGTTAGCGGTTTTCTGTTTTGTTTTCTTTTGCAATTGTTCACGTATCAGTGAAAGAAAAAGATTGTTTATTCACATGAGACTGCCCGTAAACACACCTCACAGTGTACTTCAAAGCTGCAAGCGTCTTCACTTTCTTTGAAATCTGGGCTCAGAACTTTCCTTTTCGAATGAAGGCATTCCCGCTCGCAGATCCTTTTCGTTAATAAGGCGACGCAATTTACAATGTGGCATCTTTGTTCGGTAAATCGCTATCACCGCCATTCGGTGCATGTGGCCATCCTGACCAAAACAAGCCAAGCGCCCGATCAACCGCTCTGGAAAACGTCGAAAACTAAGAAAACTAGAAAGGATAGGGGACACAGAGTGGTCAAGATTACAGACGCAATTGTCGAAAATATCGGAAGTGGACAGTTGTCATTGATGCAAAAGGCCAACAAGACAAGACAAGAAAAAATGTAACAATAAAATAGGTGGCGAGTTGGCATCATCCAATTCAATTAGCAAAGGCTAATCTAGTGAATGACCCCTACAATAAAATACAGTTACAGACACTTGGCACAAAAATGATCGCAGTAGGACTCAAAGACTTCATGCAGTCTTATGATTACTAAACGTAGTCAAGCGATAACAAAAAAAGTTTGACAGGACCTGACAGGGTACAAAACCGTTGCTATTCATTACTTGAAACCTGACACTGCTACACGCACAGAAGGCTCATTTCAGCCAGCTTTCGGTTTTTGCGTAGTCTGCTTGCAGCCGGTTTTTTCTCTAAGGGTCACTTAGACGCCCGAACTAAGTCGAGGGTTTAGTCATCGCGAACGCAAAAGAGAGGTATGGCCGTTTGGCCGAGTAGGAAGAAGGCGAGACATGCCGCGCCCATGTCTCGTCCCATTCTCCTTTAGGCTAAATAGTGTCTCCTCATAATCCCTGCTGAAATTTCGAGAGAAAAACAGACTGCCAGCAGCCGGTCTAGTTTTTGCGCTGGTCAATTTACGAGGTCATGTAAGAATTTAGAACTATACCTCGCTCTTCAGTTTCCCTGGGAATCCCTCTTCCCAACCCCATAAATCACGACATCCCGCTCCCGCTCGTAATTGTAATTCCCGTTTCCCGCCCCTGTTTTCAGCTCAAATCCCGAATATCAGGGCGAAAAAAAAAGCCAAATCTCGCATCCCGCAAAAGCTATTGGGGACCCTCCTTTCTGTTTCTCCCTCTTCTCCAGTATCTTCAGCAACCTCTCTCTTTCTCAGTGTCGACAAAAGGGGAATATTTTCCTTGCCAAAAATGTGTTACGATCAGCCGCTTGTCTCTGTACTCAGTTTGGCGTCAACTCAAAAGCTTGTTGCAGACGCAAAGATCGATACAAGGGAAAATAGAGAAGCGGCTTGGGGAGAGGAGATTCCCGCGTTTCACCGAGGCAAAAGGAAAGATAACCGCAGGCTAGAGGAAAGATTGAGTGGCTAGCCGGCTAACCCGAATTTTAATTGTCGAATTCATAATCAACTCAGTAGAAGCAGAAAAACAATACCGAATCTTAATTAGAAATTTAGAGTTACGAACGATGTTTTAATTTGCTTGCTCAGCTGTGAGAATTGAATTTCTTATTATTTGTTTAGCTGTTACCACCGAATAACTCATGCGCAGTGAATTTTCGTTTTTACGCACAAACTTTGGAATTCAAGCAAAGTTCGAAGCACGACGAAAAATCTGTCTTGCGAAAATATCCAGATATCTCAGGTAAATTGTATATTTTGGGAGAGTTTTGTGCTGATTTATGAAATGACAGTTATATTTATTGGGACAGTTTAGTTGAAGGCAATACCTACATACGTTCATAGAAACTCGAGCTGGTTGAGCTTTGAAATTAAGCTGATTCGCAAATCAGTTGTTTTTCACCATTGCACGGAAGGAAGATTTCCCACGTTACAGCCGCCTTATTATAAAGTCTTCTAAGGACAGCTCAGACCTAATCAATACAAATCTGAAGAGTGGTAATCATGAAAAATAATGGCTAGTCTATATGTTAAAGTTACATTCATTCATTTTGTTGAATAATGGCTTGTTGTGACTTAAAAGTATCCCTATAAAAATGTTTGTTGTTTTTAAGTCGATACTTACCGTAACAGAAATTTTCCGAAATTCTCGTGCGTTCGTCTGTTCAGTAATAGATCGCAGCTGACGTCAAAACAAAGTAAGAACCAAAACTGTGGCATGTAAGGCGATAGGCGATTGTGTCAGTGATATTCTTACCATATTTTGACGTTTCCGTTTGAAAAGCTTGAGAACGAGCGCTTAAAATGCCTTATCCATGAAGCTAATATCTCAAAAACTGATTCAGTGTCCTTTTTAAATTTAACTGAGCAAAATCTACTTCAGATAATTTTTTCTTCTTCTGTGTGTAGCAAAAAGATTTTATAAAATATGGAGTCACCAACTTAGTAAGATAGATGCAACTGATGGTAAAAAGTGGGTCGATCCTAAATTTCTTTTCTTACATATCTGTGCATTGCTTTATAAGGTCAGTGCTCGTACCAGTTGGTCAAACCGTTTATTCATCTCATACGTAAACAAAGGCCTTGAAAAACTATTATTTTTCATCTATATACTAAGCATACACTTGCACAAATGATTATTAATGCGGTTGCATTGTTTTGTGTCAGAACAAACCACTCATGTCTGGCGTCACCTATTGGTTCCTTCTCGCTCTTACTGCTGCAAGCCTGGTGCAAGTTGCATCGACAGTCATGCGTAGATCACCAAGCTGTGAGGAACAGCTGCAAGCTGTATCTGTTGATCCTGCAATCTGCGAAAGGATTCGGTCAGCGGCATCCTCCGTGCGTGGTGCTGTCTTGAATGTTAACGCTAAGGTAAACGCGAATAGTTCAGCCCCGCTGTTGGGCTCGATTATCAGCCGCTCTAGTTCGGGAAACGGGCTCGCGCTCCTTCTCTTATAACTCCGTCTCGAAGAGGAAGGTCACGCACCGGACTCGAGAGAGCGGCGGAGATCAAGCCTACTGTACCCTTCCTCTAGAATAAACTGTCGACCCTTCTCAAGAGTTGTTTTATCTGTCAGTGTCCTTTCACTGACAAGAATGCCTCAATAAAAGCTGGCTGCACTTTTTCGCTCTTTGCATGCTACAATTTTTCAAGCGCTCAAGAAGACCACAAAATTCCATTCTGATGACGCAGAGCTTGAGAGTTTCGTGTTGTGTCTGATTGGCATTCTCGTCCCCAGAGCCCACGATCCTTCTGGCTTGCGGCAGGAATCGAGAGCTCTGGGAGCAACCATTTCAGGCATGCGCCATAGATGCAGACTGCGTGAAACCGGATGGGCAGAATTCGGTTATTTCCTTTCTTATTTCGAAATGGTTGCTCCCAGAGCTCTCGTTTTCCGACCGCTGGTCAAGGGGAACGAGGCTCTGGGAACGAGATTGTTTGATTGGTCGATCGCCACTTGCGCATACAACCGTGCGACAACCAATCATCGACCACCGATCGGATCTTTGAACAATTACGCCACTGAAAACTATATGGAATCCGTAATAAGGTTACTCCAAACCTTTGCGAGGGTACTTTTTTCAACCAAATTAACATTTTGTAAAAAATGAAAATCAAATGGTAAAACGCGCGCGAGTTATTGGGAGAAGGAGAATTTTTAAATAAAAGTTAATGAACCAACAATGTGTCACTGATAGTATAGTCCCCAGAGGCCGTGGACTCCTCAGCGACCTTTTCGTGGCAAACGGCTTTATCCAGAGATCTTGTATCAAGTACTTTAAGGCGAGAGTAAACATGAATAGGAGTGTAATCTGAAGTAATATTAAAAGGAAATTGTTAGGGTTAAAATGGGTTGGACACGCCACCAGCGAGAACCCTCCTCTTTTGAACAAGTTAATTAATAAGGTATGTGGAATCGACATACGGTTATTCGTGAGATTTGGTCAGAACATTTACTAATAGACAAGGTACAAACCATTTTCGGCGAATTCGTTTATTTTAATTTTAAATCTTTTTAATTTTAATCTTTTCTCGTGGCGGCCTTAAAGTTTTTAACAACACGTTACAGGAATTTTTTGATAGTGGAACTTGACAGGTGTATAAAAAGATAACTAATCGAAATAAAAGAAAACGGTGAGACTTTCTGAGAGATTGATGCTTTTTGATTAATACATGCGGCTTCTGCTGTCTCAGGAGAGCAGTCAGTAAAAAGAATACTTTATCAAATTCAACATTTCATAATCTTTTTATTCATATGTAGTTTGCGAAGATTTCCTTGAAAACAGCGAGCGTACGAAATTTTTTTTTCTGGAGAACACCCGGGAAGGAGCGTCAAGCAGCTAAACCGACCCTCATGACATAGATAGTGTATCCTATAACATGAATATTCTAGTTGCTTGAAAAATACAATAACCTGTTATTGTTTGGTTCAGCAAATTGGACACATCGAAATTTTTGTAAGTCCACAGACTTCGATCCCAAATGACATCTATTGATCAAACAAGTGTTAAAATTGCTTGTGCTGTATCTTTACTCTGCATGCTATTTATCGGCATGAGTGTTAACTGACTTTGTTTCTCAATTTATTTCGTCTTATCAAGATAAGTAAAAGTGCACAAGAAGCCATCGAGGAAGCCACAGACATTCTTCGTTCGAGTACAAGTTACCTGAAATTGAAATTGCCAAAGTATTTAAGGAGGAAGCGAAGTTCTTTGCAGAAACGGGGAGTTGCAGGTATACAGTTATTACAAGACTAAAATAATACGTTTCGAAGACGCGGAAAATACACAGCCTTCATCAATAATTTTTGATCTTCGAATCTTTGATCTATGATTCTTTCTTTCTTTCTCTTTAATTCTTCTACGTTTACTTTCAGTTTTTGAGTTGCTGTACGGTTGTGCATAACGTTCTAGTATGAAATAAAGTGTGATCTCTAAGAAGATGTCATGTTTCTATGTCATATCTTGCTATAATAGGACAAATCTTAAAATCTGCAAACTTAAACTGACTTAAAGGACAGAAGGCTTAGAACTTCTGGTTTTTGAAGAATAAAATAAAAGTATTAGATTTGATAAACGCCAACAAAGACCTCTTCAGCCGAGATATAGTTATAACTTTCATGTATTGCCAAATATTGCCTCGACCCAACGCAGATGAACACCTCGCCTAAAACTCCAAGAAGGTGCCCGTCGGCAATCCCCCCCACTCCCCTCCCCAATTTCCCCGGACGGCAAGACAAGGGTATCATTGACCCTCTAAATCTGTCTTCTTGGCAATCGCTTCGCAACCACTGAGATTGATCAGCAATTACCACGATGTCCTTTTCAATAATTAATTCTACTTTATTTACAGATGACCTCTCCGACTTCCATGCCCTCGCCAAGACAGCAGCGTCTTCTGCAGTTTTAGCAGTCAAGAAGGGGACTCAGGAGGTTCGAGATGCCCTTTTTACCATACTCATCGCATTGCACTCTTCCCATGATGACATCAGTGAGACAACAAGAGATATTTTAGCCAAGATCATGTCCAAGAGATCAGCGGACGGTAAGCAAGAGATCTTTAATTTGTCTTAATCAGCTCTTAATACGCCACATTCGCCGTATATTAATATCACTTCACGAGGCTTTCAGGGCAACATTACAATTTTTTGTGTGTCGCTTGACATGCGATTATACACTCTCTACAACCAGTATTCACTTCACATTTATGTAAATCGGTCGGTATTTTCTCATTAATAAAGCTAATTGATGATGATCAAACAGACCGAAAACTCTCAGACTCATAATTTTAACAGCCTTTTTACTTTTAAGTTTTACTTTTACTTCTCAGGTATCGGCGAAATGTATATAAATTCTTTTGTTATGGATAAGTTGGGTGACTTCAGCCGTTGGAGACGAAAAGTACAAAAGAATTTGTTATATTTAGCTCAGTTTGTTTGTTTGTGCAAAGATTTGCATTTATATTGAAAATGAAAGTGATGAAATGGATATATGCAATTGACTTAAACCAAAAGTCCTGTAAGTTACGAATAAATACAGCTGTCCGCGAATAAATATGTTTCGATTGCTATCAAAAAAAAGTAATGTTATACGGTGTCAGTTATTTGTAAAATCCGTTCCTGAAATATATATAATGATCTTTGAACAAAATTTGTGCGTACGTTTATAAATCCAAATCAAAGTCATTGGGTTGTAAATAATAAGATATGAATTTAACCATTAGTTTTTTTTTTGTAGCTCATTGAGATAAATAATATGAATGAACCTAAAAATCCTAAAGTTATTAAATTGAACCCTAAAACTGCCCGAAATAAGAAAAGCAGAACCGCAAAATTAAATCCCCCTAAAAAACCGGCCTTAAAATATCTGAGCATGTAGCTCCGATGGAGCAATAGAGGAGGGCTGCAACGATTTTCAACCCGGTGTACTTAACCCATGAAATTAAAATTAATTCAGCTACTTTAAGTTAACTTTTAGCCAGGTCAAATCTCCGCAATAGATCCATCTGTGGTACCCATGTATGAGATCATGTTCAATTTGAAATGCATTCCGTTAGTATATTGCAGGCGAAGAAAAAATATCTGAGCTCTAAAACCTTGTATGCCATGGGCCTGTAAGTTAATATACAACTATGAGTCATTTAGGCACTGTAGATCAGAGAACAAACCAACTTTGATTCATTAATTCCCCCCGTGAACTAGGAGCTGTTGGCCAAGCAATGGTGAATGCTTCTATCGAGTTGACGGCTGCCATGACAAAAGCGGTATTGACTGCTTTGAGTGGATTTAACCACATGATGAACAACATGGAAGTGAAGATGAAGACACTCCTGCAAGAGAGAGTTCGAGTTGGTATGTTTATAAAACACAAATGTTCACGGTAAATTCAGAAATCCTGGTTTATTGTTTTGTTTGTTTTTTTTTTCACTGAGACGTGCAGTTGGTTCGCTGCGTCTGTTGTGATCATGTCTAGTAACTACTTTGGTTCCAGTTGTTCTCCAAATAGGAACTTCAAAGCTAAGAAAATCGCAACGGCGACGACAACGGGAACTTAACGAAACCGGCAGCAGAACCGTGAATGGCTTTGCACGTGCGTTATAAATCTTCCCAAAACATAATACAAAACAACAATATAAAATTACTGAGTTCTTCGAAGTCTGGAACGTGAGTCACAAAGGCCAATCATTTGAATCTATTTTTTTGACCGAAGATTACTTGCATAACTGGTTCTGAGACACCTCAGACAGTAACTCTCACTTACTCACTCGTCCTCTTCGTCCCGTCTGGGACATAAGGCCGTAACAAAACTTCGCCATACAGACCTGTCCCTTGCTTTGGCCTGTGTTTCGCCCGACCCATCTCTTCCAGCTCTTTCATCACTGTCCTCGTAGTCAGTCTGCATTTCATTGATGACCTGGGCTGTCTTCGAAGTTTCAAACATATGGGTACGGACATTCCATGCTCCAAGACGGATCGTAGTTCGGGGTCTCAAAAAACCCTGATTCGGACTGCGGACTTCCTGAGATGGGCTTTCATCCGCAGTTGTCATGGTGCTAGTGGTTTGGCCAGAGTTTCCTACAGGGCCCCAGGTTTCTGTAGGTAGCGCTGTTGCAGATTCTGTAACAAGCAGTTGTTTTCTGGGGTGGGGTTGTTAGCCCCACGCCCAACCTCCAACCTGGAGGGCCAGGTGCTGCTTTTAGTCTGTCCTCTCCCCTGCGACCTGCCCGGCTTGGATAGACCTGCCAGGGGCTTAAGCCCCCGCCGGTATAGCTCGTAGGGTCATAAAGACACAAACTCCCCCACCACGGCAAGGTAACAGCACACGGACAGACAGTAACATACAAACGGAATTACTCCGAAGGATTGCGAGATTCGTAAGTTAAATATGATTTCATCAGTAATCAATCGACGTTATCATTCGATGCAGGTTTTCCTTCCCTTCCATTGACCGACAGCTCACCACGTGACCTGCAAATAACTGCCTACAAACAATGGTCTGCTCATGCGTAGTACCGTCTAAACGTGTTTTGCTGCAAATAATATTCTGCTCATGCGTAATGGGAACCACGTTCTCGAGAGAAAAATGGCTGATCGCTTCCCTGAGCTCTCAGTTATCGCAAAATATTGTGATTTGTCAGTGTCTCGCCGATCAGTTATTTGCCTCAGCCTTCGGCTTCGGCAAATAATTGATCAGCTCGCCACTGATAAATCACGATATTTTGCTCAACCTCGTCCAATAACTGTTAATTGTCCTCGCTGTCGCCGTCCAGTGATTGCTTAACTCTGCCCTAAGCGCTCTCAATCGCCTTATTTTGATGAGACTCATCGCATGAGAAACAAGGAAAACATCTAACATCACACCAAACCAAACACCATAATATAATCACAAATACACAGAGGTTTTGTGAAGTATATATGAAATAATTCATATTTGTACTGCGGTTGTAGATGAAGTGAAGAGTGATCATCGCAGTAAATTTTCCAATTTAAGCAATTGGAAAGAAGAAGCCTGAAAAAAATCAGGGCTTCAACGGGATTCGAACTTCACATTACTTCACTGCACGGGAAATTATGAACTCAATAAATTGACCTCTCTCCCAATGTGTGGCTTCATAGCTCAGTTGGTAGAGCATCGCACCGGTATCGCGGAGGTCACGGGTTCGAATCCCGTTGAAGCCCTGATTTTTTACAGGCTTCTTCTTTCCAATTGCTTAAATTGGAAAATTTACTGCGATGATCACTCTTCACTTCACACAGAGGTTTTGTTTCCGAAACGTCTTTTCATATTTTTAGGGTTTTTTGATGACAGCAAAGCTCAGATTGTTGACCTAACTGACCAGGTTGCCAGGGGTCTCGTGGACTTCTACGACAGTTTAGCTGTGAAGTCTGTCAACGATGCCATCATGAAAGTGAATGATCTCTTTATCGCTCTCTATGTTATTGAGAATACAAACTCAAACGTCGAGGGTAAGACTAAGTGTTTTTTACTAACTCTAAAACCTCGTTCTCAAGCACTCTCTCGGCCTCTGCCTCTCTCGACAACCAAGGGAGGCAGAGGAGATAAAGCCTGGGAGCGAGGTTCCTAACTCTACATCTTGCATGCGGCTGGCGCCCCTGATTGACCAATCAGGATTCAGAAGGCCGGGGAAACTGTGATGTCAATGTATCTTAGCAGGAACTGGAAAGGCATATAGCACTCGGGAAACTCTTCTCACAAGAGACGGCATTTAGCCCATATTGGATTGTAAAAAACTGAAGAATAGGAAACATTTTGTGTCTCCAAGCTTCTAATTTCACTAGAAGAATGAATCACCCGCGTTCAGCAACTCATCTGTAGTTCGTCAAGTGTCGCCAGGCAGGACCAATAGTTGGGTTATTTTGAACGAAAAATATTGTTCCTCCTCAAATTAAACTCTGAATTCTTAAGTTCGGTATTAGAGGAGGACAAATTAACTTCAGTATTGTCTTTGTTGTTGTTTACTGCCCAGAAAAAGGCTATTATTGTATCGTTTTGGTAGGACACTTCGGTTTTGATTGCCGCTCGTACTGCGGGCGCTGTCGCCGCTTGCAAGTAGAGTTCTTTTAAGGCTGGTTCAACTCCAGTTTATATTGCATCTAGGCCGCATCAAACTTTTATCGGTGTCTTTGTTTATTTTTA
>JAHPZR010023592.1:0-11201 GCA_019787425.1 Platygyra sinensis
TTTCTCGCCACCGTGTAATATCCTCTATATTCACAGTACGTGTACTAACTTATGCTTGCATTACTTACAACGCTACCCCTAATTGCAATAAATACCTAGCGATAAACACGTTAAAACAACTACTTACAATAGGATTTTTTTAAAAAATTAGCTTTCTTTACATACTATATTAATACTCCTTACAATATTACCATTTCTTAATTAACTCACTTAACAAACTATACAATGTTTACACAACTTACAAAATAATCGTTTTTGCGTGATTACCTTACTCTACATGCTACATACATTCTGTTTTTTTTATATATATATATAAGAACGTCTAATTTTGGAACTGAGGCTGTACGTTCTTACATTTTTTGCTACCTGAGGCTGAAAACTTTCTTAATATTACATGCTATACTTTGTATGACCTGATGACTTTGATGATGTGGAAGTTATCTCAGGAACAGATATAAATAAGACCTGCTGATTATAACAAACTGGCGAGATGTGGGTCATGCGATAAGACAACCATTGCTAATGTTATACAAAACCTGTTCTTAAGTATCTGGGCTAGTTTACATTTTTGTTACCTTTATTTTATGCGTGCCGTTTAATAGACAGATTGGCAAAATAAAAACGTTCTTAATCGACTCTCGGCCTCATCCTCTCAGTTCGTATAAAAAGGTTGTTATAAAAAAAGCAGGATGTAATACTTACATTATGTAATAGGCAATTTTATACTTACGTTTCATGTACTTTCCTCTTCTGAAATTTGACCCTTCGTCCAGTACGGGGCGGAAAAACGTGTAAACCCCACCAAACAAGACGCCCCCAGTTTGAAGGGCTGTGTGCAGGATGTCTCTCTTTTAACTGTACTACCCTTCAACTTCTAAGAGAGCATTTTGTAATGTAATTGGCCTGTTCTTGAAGGCCTTGCGCAGTACCCTGAATGAAAACGCGTGACGTCAATCATGGGTAAATCAAACATTACTATAATGATCAACGTCCTAACACAAAGTTAATTAACTGTTAATGAACTGTTTGTAGGTATGTCTCAAATGCTAGCATATACAATCGAACATTTCACCAAAGCTACGTGCGAAAGAATACAACTTTTTTTATGTGCAGTGGAATGCTTGACTCACACACTTATCCGGGAATCATTTGATTCAGTTCGAGTGCGTCTTAAACATTAGATTTTAAATCTGTTCCGGCTGCGAGAGAGGATTAAGAAACACAGGGACAGAATGGGAGAGAATAAGCAACCGAACCACACATAAAAGCCACATTCCCTTCTATAGTGTCACAATAGTAAATTGAAGAGAGGTCAAATCGCTTGAGCCAAACTTTTACCAATAATTATGTGAAATGAACTAACGAGAACTGAGAAATCCACTCTGTTACCGATTTAGATAAACATTTCTCAATGTCTTAATTTATACGCTTCGGATAAATTACGTGACGCCGAAAACAAGGCTATTGAATATTTTTGAGTGGTTTTATTTATTAATCCGATCTGTGTCAAATTTTCCACACTAATAATTATATTTAGGCAGTTTCATTTCGTCTTCAGCAGCGTTAAAGAATGTTCGTAAAGATTGATATTAAAAGCAATATTCGTTAATACAAAATAGAAATAGATAATTTAAAAGACAATAGCATTATTAAAATTACTAAACGGGCATAAATTACACTTTTCGAGATCACAGTTAGTTAAATCAGGATGACTTCACTTGAAGTGATTTTAAGCTGATGGCTTGATTCTGGGTCGAATTGAAAACGCCTGGGTCTTTGTTTTTCCTTTCTGTTAAATAATGTTTCAGCGTTGTAAATAGAGCGGCAAAATGGAAATATCTTCTTGCAAACATGCGTAAAAAATGTAAAATCTAACGCAAATCTATCAGTTCAGCAAAAAAAAAAAAAAAGAAAAAAAGAACGTAATGAAATATTTAGCTCACACGCTAAGCATGTGAAAGGTTCTAGGTTGTAAACTTTCCGGCTGAAAAGAAGCGGATAACGGAACGCAGGAAGAGCACAAGGAAACAGAATACACGCGAAAAAGTAACAGAAACGCCTAGTAACGAAATAACTTCAAGCACACTATGTTGTTACCAAAACAAAGTAAAAAAATGGATACTGACAAGTGTCCATTAAGCTTACGGTGACCGTAATAGATTGCTCAGATTTTTTTTGTCAGGTAATAAATGAATTGTATACGCGGGCTTATATACTCTACAATGTTTACATTACTTACAAAATGATTTTTTTTGATTAGCTTAATATCAGGGCCGTACCTAGGATTTTTTGTCTGCGGGGGCAAACTCCACAAACCTTCACAGGGATCTCCCGTATACAGACAGGGTTTCTAGTCGGACGTTTTGTTTTCACCTCTATTAGTTTTCCTGGCGGGGGCAACTGCCCCCCCCCCCCCCCTGCCCGCCCGCTATGTACGGCCCTGACAATACATGCTACATGTACATACATTCTGTTTTCTTTTATAAGAACATCTAATTTTGGAGCTGAGGCTGAACGTTCTGACATATTTTTGCGATCTGAGGTTGAACACAATGTTCTCATATGTTCTTAAATTTACATGGTATACCACTTTGTATCACCTGATGACTTTGATGATGTGGAAGTTATTTTGGAACAAATGTAAATACGAGCTGCTGATTATTATAAAGTAACCGACATGTGTGCCATTCAGTAAGAAACCATCGTTTAAGTTATTGTTGTTATCTTTATTTCATGTTTGCATTTAATATTTATTGGCAAAATAAAAACGTTCTTAATCGACTTTCGGCCTCCGAGAGCCTCTCAGTTCTTTATTTAAGGGAACTGGTCAAAACTACTATACTCGAACAGGACCCACCTTTTGGGTAGGAGGGGGGTTCTCAAAGACACCAGTCTATCTTCGGACATTACCAACAACATTCTATTGGCTTTTAAATTTGAGTTGACACAGGAATATTCAGCTAGCAAGCAGCATTACTAGACAAACAAGAAAGTGAGGTTTGAATCTCACTGTAATTTTCAGACTACTGGATAGAGGGGTGGCTATGCAATAAAGACACTATCTTTTGGCGTTAAGCAAGGAGGGTGCAGGCAGACACCATCAACTATTTTGTGGTTTGGTGGGTCCTGTTCGAGTGTAGTAGTTTTGAACACTTCCTTTCAAAAAGTTCTTATATATAAAAAAAAAACAGGGTGTAATACTTACACTAGGTAATAGGTAACCTGTTATACATACGTTTCACGTACTTCCCTCTTCTGAAATTTGAGCCTTCGTCCTGTAAGCGGCGGAAAAACGTGTAAACCCCACCAAACAAGACGCCCCCAGTTTAAAGGGTTGTGTGCAGGATGTCTCGCGTCAAACTGTTGAACCCTTTAACTTCTAAGAGTGCATTTTATAATTTAATTGGCCTTTTCCTTAAGGCCTTGCGCAGTACCCTGAATGAAAACGTGTGGCGTCAATCCTTGGTAAATCAAACATTACTATAATGATCAACATACTTACGTACAAACCTAATAAACTCTTTGTAGGTATGTCTCAAATGCTAGTATATACAATCTTTACGAACATTCTTCAACGCTGCTGAAGGCGAAATGAAACTACTTGAAATTTAATTATTAGTGTGGAAAATTTGACACAGATCGGATTAATAAATAAAACCACTCAAAAATATTCAATAGCCTTGTTTTCGGCGTCACGTAATTTATCCGAAGCGTATAAATTAAGACATTGAGAAATGTTTATCATGCAGTAATTTCTTTTTCAAGCTCGATTTTCAGCTTCATAATGATAGCTTAAATCGCTAAAAGGAGTGGATTTCTTTCTCGTGTATTCATTCCACATAATTATTGGTTAAAGCTTCGTAGCTCAAGCGATTTGACCTCTCTTCAGTTTTACTATTGTGACAATATAAAAAAGAATGCTGCTTTTATGTGAAGTTGCTTATTCTCGCTTCTTCGTTACCCCACTTTCTCCTCAGCCGGAATAGTTTTAAAACCTAGTGTTTAAGACGCACTCGAACTGAATCAAATGATTCCTGGATAAGTGCGCGAGTCAAGCATTCCACTGTACATAACAAAAGTTTATTTCTTTCGTGCGTTGCTCTGGTGAAATGTTCGATTGTATATACTAGCATTTGAGACATACCTACAAAGAGTTTATTAGGTTTGTACGTAAGTATGTTGATCATTATAGTAATGTTTGATTTACCAAGGATTGACGCCACACGTTTTCATTCAGGGTACTGCGCAAGGCCTTAAGGAAAAGGCCAATTAAATTATAAAATGCACTCTTAGAAGTTAAAGGGTTCAACAGTTTGACGCGAGACATCCTGCACACAACCCTTTAAACTGGGGGCGTCTTGTTTGGTGGGGTTTACACGTTTTTCCGCCGCTTACAGGACGAAGGCTCAAATTTCAGAAGAGGGAAGTACGTGAAACGTATGTATAACAGGTTACCTATTACCTAGTGTAAGTATTACACCCTGTTTTTTTTTTATATATAAGAACTTTTTGAAAGGAAGTGTTCAAAACTACTACACTCGAACAGGACCCACCAAACCACAAAATAGTTGATGGTGTCTGCCTGCACCCTCCTTGCTTAACGCCAAAAGATAGTGTCTTTATTGCATAGCCACCCCTCTATCCAGTAGTCTGAAAATTACAGTGAGATTCAAACCTCACTTTCTTGTTTGTCTAGTAATGCTGCTTGCTAGCTGAATATTCCTGTGTCAACTCAAATTTAAAAGCCAATAGAATGTTGTTGGTAATGTCCGAAGATAGACTGGTGTCTTTGAGAACCCCCCTCCTACCCAAAAGGTGGGTCCTGTTCGAGTATAGTAGTTTTGACCAGTTCCCTTAAATAAAGAACTGAGAGGCTCTCGGAGGCCGAAAGTCGATTAAGAACGTTTTTATTTTGCCAATAAATATTAAATGCAAACATGAAATAAAGATAACAACAATACTTAAACGATGGTTTCTTACTGAATGGCACACATGTCGGTTACTTTATAATAATCAGCAGCTCGTATTTACATTTGTTCCAAAATAACTTCCACATCATCAAAGTCATCAGGTGATACAAAGTGGTATACCATGTAAATTTAAGAACATATTGAGAACATTGTGTTCAACCTCAGATCGCAAAAATATGTCAGAACGTTCAGCCTCAGCTCCAAAATTAGATGTTCTTATAAAAGAAAACAGAATGTATGTACATGTAGCATGTATTGTCAGGGCCGTACATAGCGGGCGGGCAGGGGGGGGGGGGGGGCAGTTGCCCCCGCCAGGAAAACTAATAGAGGTGAAAACAAAACGTCCGACTAGAAACCCTGTCTGTATACGGGAGATCCCTGTGAAGGTTTGTGGAGTTTGCCCCCGCAGACAAAAAATCCTAGGTACGGCCCTGATATTAAGCTAATCAAAAAAAATCATTTTGTAAGTAATGTAAACATTGTAGAGTATATAAGCCCGCGTATACAATTCATTTATTACCTGACAAAAAAAATCTGAGCAATCTATTACGGTCACCGT
This sequence comes from Platygyra sinensis, assembly GCA_019787425.1. Classification (NCBI taxonomy): domain Eukaryota; kingdom Metazoa; phylum Cnidaria; class Anthozoa; order Scleractinia; family Merulinidae; genus Platygyra; species Platygyra sinensis. The sequence continues at coordinate 5,530 of JAHPZR010023592.1, forward strand.
AAGCTTAATGGACACTTGTCAGTATCCATTTTTTTACTTTGTTTTGGTAACAACATAGTGTGCTTGAAGTTATTTCGTTACTAGGCGTTTCTGTTACTTTTTCGCGTGTATTCTGTTTCCTTGTGCTCTTCCTGCGTTCCGTTATCCGCTTCTTTTCAGCCGGAAAGTTTACAACCTAGAACCTTTCACATGCTTAGCGTGTGAGCTAAATATTTCATTACGTTCTTTTTTTCTTTTTTTTTTTTTTTGCTGAACTGATAGATTTGCGTTAGATTTTACATTTTTTACGCATGTTTGCAAGAAGATATTTCCATTTTGCCGCTCTATTTACAACGCTGAAACATTATTTAACAGAAAGGAAAAACAAAGACCCAGGCGTTTTCAATTCGACCCAGAATCAAGCCATCAGCTTAAAATCACTTCAAGTGAAGTCATCCTGATTTAACTAACTGTGATCTCGAAAAGTGTAATTTATGCCCGTTTAGTAATTTTAATAATGCTATTGTCTTTTAAATTATCTATTTCTATTTTGTATTAACGAATATTGCTTTTAATATCAATCTTTACGAACATTCTTTAACGCTGCTGAAGACGAAATGAAACTGCCTAAATATAATTATTAGTGTGGAAAATTTGACACAGATCGGATTAATAAATAAAACCACTCAAAAATATTCAATAGCCTTGTTTTCGGCGTCACGTAATTTATCCGAAGCGTATAAATTAAGACATTGAGAAATGTTTATCTAAATCGGTAACAGAGTGGATTTCTCAGTTCTCGTTAGTTCATTTCACATAATTATTGGTAAAAGTTTGGCTCAAGCGATTTGACCTCTCTTCAATTTACTATTGTGACACTATAGAAGGGAATGTGGCTTTTATGTGTGGTTCGGTTGCTTATTCTCTCCCATTCTGTCCCTGTGTTTCTTAATCCTCTCTCGCAGCCGGAACAGATTTAAAATCTAATGTTTAAGACGCACTCGAACTGAATCAAATGATTCCCGGATAAGTGTGTGAGTCAAGCATTCCACTGCACATAAAAAAAGTTGTATTCTTTCGCACGTAGCTTTGGTGAAATGTTCGATTGTATATGCTAGCATTTGAGACATACCTACAAACAGTTCATTAACAGTTAATTAACTTTGTGTTAGGACGTTGATCATTATAGTAATGTTTGATTTACCCATGATTGACGTCACGCGTTTTCATTCAGGGTACTGCGCAAGGCCTTCAAGAACAGGCCAATTACATTACAAAATGCTCTCTTAGAAGTTGAAGGGTAGTACAGTTAAAAGAGAGACATCCTGCACACAGCCCTTCAAACTGGGGGCGTCTTGTTTGGTGGGGTTTACACGTTTTTCCGCCCCGTACTGGACGAAGGGTCAAATTTCAGAAGAGGAAAGTACATGAAACGTAAGTATAAAATTGCCTATTACATAATGTAAGTATTACATCCTGCTTTTTTTATAACAACCTTTTTATACGAACTGAGAGGATGAGGCCGAGAGTCGATTAAGAACGTTTTTATTTTGCCAATCTGTCTATTAAACGGCACGCATAAAATAAAGGTAACAAAAATGTAAACTAGCCCAGATACTTAAGAACAGGTTTTGTATAACATTAGCAATGGTTGTCTTATCGCATGACCCACATCTCGCCAGTTTGTTATAATCAGCAGGTCTTATTTATATCTGTTCCTGAAATAACTTCCACATCATCAAAGTCATCAGGTCATACAAAGTATAGCATGTAATATTAAGAAAGTTTTCAGCCTCAGGTAGCAAAAAATGTAAGAACGTACAGCCTCAGTTCCAAAATTAGACGTTCTTATATATATATAAAAAAAACAGAATGTATGTAGCATGTAGAGTAAGGTAATCACGCAAAAACGATTATTTTGTAAGTTGTGTAAACATTGTATAGTTTGTTAAGTGAGTTAATTAAGAAATGGTAATATTGTAAGGAGTATTAATATAGTATGTAAAGAAAGCTAATTTTTTAAAAAAATCCTATTGTAAGTAGTTGTTTTAACGTGTTTATCGCTAGGTATTTATTGCAATTAGGGGTAGCGTTGTAAGTAATGCAAGCATAAGTTAGTACACGTACTGTGAATATAGAGGATATTACACGGTGGCGAGAAAATATGAATTTTATGTTCAATCTCTAAGGGACTGGTAACAAAAAGTGGGAAAATCACAGCTGTCTTCCACAATAATGTAGGTTATTACCAAATTCTCGGAGTTTAAATCGAGCCTGAATCATGCAGCTCCTGATTTTGTGTATTTGGGCCTGGGGTGGATGTAGAAAGGGTTCTGACTTGTCCTCACTCAGTCCACCAAACATTTTTTCCCTTAGTTTGAACCTTTGAGGTAAGCCGTGATATAATCACATAGTCAAAACCTTCACCCAAACTCCATAAACACAATTCATTCCTCATAATTATTGGAAAACGCTTGGCTCAAGCGATCTGACTTGTCTTCAGTTTTTCTATTGTGACAACATAGAAAGGAATGTTGTTTTCATGGGTGATAATTTTTTCCCGCTCCGTCGTTGTCCCGAGAGATTCTCTCTGTGTGTTTCTTAATCCTCTCTCCTTCAGCCGGAACAGTTTTTAAAAACCTAACGTTTCAGACCAACCCGAACTGAATCAAATGATTCCCGGATAGGTGTGCGAACCAGGCATTCCACTGTACATAAACTAGTCGATTTCTTTGGTGCGTGCGTGGCTCTGGTGAAATGTTCAATTGTATGCTAGAATTTATCGAGTTCGCACCGGCGTAGGTATATATGTTGTGATCATAAGTAGTAATCTTGTGACTTACCATTGGTTGACATCAAATGGATTCATTCATGGTGCTGCGTGTGAGTCTTTGATTAAGGATATGACCAATTAAAATATCAAGTGCCCTCTCGGAAAAGGGAGACATCCTGCATACAACACTTAATAACTGGGGCAGCTGTTTTGGTGGGGTTCACACGTTTTTCCCGCCTACCAATGAACCAACCGCATACTGGACGAGAGGTCAAATTTCAGAAGCGGAAGTATATGAAACGTAAGGTATATAAGGCGATGTAAATGGTGAGATATCCTCTCATGTCTGTCACCTTAACTCATTCAGGTTCACTTCAAGAACACCAGGCCTTTACAACACCTGAAAATGCTCGAAGTTTGAGAATAGGAATTTCTGATCATCAACCAGTCGGCAAGCTGCTGCAGTAGCAATTTCCTAGTTCCCAAGGCTTAAATTTCCTGCCCCTCCCAATTTCGAAGAGTAAAGCCCTGGAAACGAGCTTGACCTCCAAATCTGATACGTAGTTGACACAATCTTATGCCAAGGAGCCCTACTGCCCTGCGTTTAAATTTTAAACGTTGTTAAAACACCCAACAATGACCAACACGTGTTTAGATCTCTCGAGCGGATTAGAACCTTATTCTCAGAGTTTCAACTTGGAGCAAGAGCAACTTCTAATTTTGAGCTCTGACCTGGATTTGATATGAAAGGGTTAACACATGTACGTCCTCAGTTCACTAAACAGGCATTTATTCCCTTAGTTTGAAACTTAATGAGTCGTTACGTAATCATCATCACACTGTTTGGTTTGCATCGTTCATTTAACTGAGCCTATGAACAACTGATCGGAAACTTCATCTAATGAGAGCAATAAGCTAGGACAACAAATCTTTTGTTTTTAGTTATTATGGCCAGGTTAACTTCATTTCCCCTTGACATGCTTGATAAAATCAAGCATTGTTGACAAGCCGGACAAGATCGTTGTAATCTAGGACCATCTGTTCAGCTGCTTTTTGCATGGCGAGTGCAACGGCGTTTTCTGGGTTGGGTTCTTCTGGTTGCATGGTGTCTTTAAACAGTCTCGGCCACTGATGCACGCTAGCGTGCATCAGTGGCCGTGACTGTTTAAAGACACCATGCAACCAGAAGAACCCAACCCAGAAAACGCCGTTGCACTCGCCATGCAAAAAAGCAGCTGAACAGATGGTCCTAGATTACAACGATCTTGTCCGGCTTGTCAACAATGCTTGATTTTTATCAAGCATGTCAAGGGGAAATTGAAGTTAACCTGGCCATAATAACTAAAAACAAAAGATTTGTTGTCCTAGCTTATTGCTCTCATTAGATGAAGTTTCCGATCAGTTGTTCATAGGCCTCAGTTTAAATGAACGATGCAAAACCAAACAGTGTGATGATGATTACGTAACGACTCATTAAGTTTCAAACTAAGGGAAATAAAATGCCTGTTTAGTGAACTGAGGACGTACATGTGTTAACCCTTTTCATATCAAATCCAGGTCAGAGCTCAAAAATTAGAAAGTTTGCTTCTTGCTCCAAGTTGAAACTCTGAGAATAAGGTTCTAATCCGCTCGAGAGATCTAAACACGTGTTGGTCATTGTTGGGTGTTTTTAACAAACGTTTAAAATTTAAACGCAGGGCAGTAGGGCTCCTTGCCATAAGATTGTGTCAACTACGTATCAGATTTGGAGGTCAAGCTCGTTTCCAGGGCTTTTACTCTTCGAAATTGGGGAGGGGCAGGGAAATTTAAGCCTTGGGGAACTAGGAAATTGCTACTGCAGCAGCTTGCCGGACTGGTTGATGATCAGAAATTCCTATTTCTCAAAACTTCGAGCATTTTCAGGTGTTGTAAAGGCCTGGTGTTCTTGAAGTGAACCTGAATGAGTTAAGGTGACAGACATGAGAGGATATCTCACCATTTACATCGCCTTATATACCTTACGTTTTCATATACTTCCGCTTCTGAAATTTGACCTCCTCGTCCAGTATGCGGTTGGTTCATTGGTAGGCGGGAAAAAAACGTGGTGAACCCCCACCAAAAAAACAGCTGCCCCAGTTATTAAGTGTTGTATGCAGGATGTCTCCCTTTTCCGAGAGGGCACTTGATATTTTAATTGGTCCATATCCTTAATCAAAGACTCACCACGCAGCACCATGAATGAATCCATTTGATGTCAACCAATGGTAAAGTCACAAGATTACTAACTTATGATCACAAACATATATACCTACGCCGGTGGCGAACTCGATAAATTCTAGCATACAATTGAACATTTCACCAGAGCCCACGCACGCACCAAAGAAATCGACTAGTTTATGTACAGTGGAATGCCTGGTTCGCACACCTATCCGGGAATCTTTGATTCAGTTTTCGGGTTGGTCTGGAAACGTTAGGTTTTTAAAAAACTGTTTCCGGCTGAAGGAGAGAGGATTAAGAAACACACAGAGAGAATCTCTCGGGGACAACGACGGAGCGGGAAAAAAATTATCATCCCATGAAAAACAACATTCCTTTCTATGTTGTCACAATAGAAAAACTGAAGACAAGTCAGATCGCTTGAGCCAAGCGTTTTCCAATAATTATGAGGAATGAATTGTGTTTATGGAGTTTGGGTGAAGGTTTTGACTATGTGATTATATCACGGCTTACCTCAAAGGTTCAAACTAAGGGAAAAAAATGTTTGGTGGACTGAGTGAGGACAAGTCAGAACCCTTTCTACATCCACCCCAGGCCCAAATACACAAAATCAGGAGCTGCATGATTCAGGCTCGATTTAAACTCCGAGAATTTGGTAATAAACCTACATTATTGTGGAAGACAGCTGGATTTTCCTACTTTTTGTTACCAGTCCCTTAGAGAT
>JAHPZR010023594.1:0-10232 GCA_019787425.1 Platygyra sinensis
ACCTTTTGGGTAGGAGGGGGGTTCTCAAAGACACCAGTCTATCTTCGGACATTACCAACAACATTCTATTGGCTTTTAAATTTGAGTTGACACAGGAATATTCAGCTAGCAAGCAGCATTACTAGACAAACAAGAAAGTGAGGTTTGAATCTCACTGTAATTTTCAGACTACTGGATAGAGGGGTGGCTATGCAATAAAGACACTATCTTTTGGCGTTAAGCAAGGAGGGTGCAGGCAGACACCATCAACTATTTTGTGGTTTGGTGGGTCCTGTTCGAGTGTAGTAGTTTTGAACACTTCCTTTCAAAAAGTTCTTATATATAAAAAAAAACAGGGTGTAATACTTACACTAGGTAATAGGTAACCTGTTATACATACGTTTCACGTACTTCCCTCTTCTGAAATTTGAGCCTTCGTCCTGTAAGCGGCGGAAAAACGTGTAAACCCCACCAAACAAGACGCCCCCAGTTTAAAGGGTTGTGTGCAGGATGTCTCGCGTCAAACTGTTGAACCCTTTAACTTCTAAGAGTGCATTTTATAATTTAATTGGCCTTTTCCTTAAGGCCTTGCGCAGTACCCTGAATGAAAACGTGTGGCGTCAATCCTTGGTAAATCAAACATTACTATAATGATCAACATACTTACGTACAAACCTAATAAACTCTTTGTAGGTATGTCTCAAATGCTAGTATATACAATCGAACATTTCACCAGAGCAACGCACGAAAGAAATAAACTTTTGTTATGTACAGTGGAATGCTTGACTCGCGCACTTATCCAGGAATCATTTGATTCAGTTCGAGTGCGTCTTAAACACTAGGTTTTAAAACTATTCCGGCTGAGGAGAAAGTGGGGTAACGAAGAAGCGAGAATAAGCAACTTCACATAAAAGCAGCATTCTTTTTTATATTGTCACAATAGTAAAACTGAAGAGAGGTCAAATCGCTTGAGCTACGAAGCTTTAACCAATAATTATGTGGAATGAATACACGAGAAAGAAATCCACTCCTTTTAGCGATTTAAGCTATCATTATGAAGCTGAAAATCGAGCTTGAAAAAGAAATTACTGCATGATAAACATTTCTCAATGTCTTAATTTATACGCTTCGGATAAATTACGTGACGCCGAAAACAAGGCTATTGAATATTTTTGAGTGGTTTTATTTATTAATCCGATCTGTGTCAAATTTTCCACACTAATAATTAAATTTCAAGTAGTTTCATTTCGCCTTCAGCAGCGTTGAAGAATGTTCGTAAAGATTGATATTAAAAGCAATATTTGTGAATACAAAATAGAAATATATTATTTAAAAGACAATAACATTATTAAAATTACTAAACGGGCATAAATCACACTTTTCGAGATCACAGTTTGTTAAATCAGGATGACTTCACTTGAAGTGATTTTAAGCTGATGGCTTGATTCTGGGTCGAATTGAAAACGCCTGGGTCTTTGTTTTTCCTTTCTATTAAATAATGTTTAAGCGTTGTAAATAGAACGGGATTTATATCAAAAGCAAGCATTATGGACAAAGTGGAAATATCTTTGCAAACATGCGTAAAAATGTACTGAAATCCAACGCAACTCTGTCAGTTCCGCAGTAAAAAAAGTCGTTGCGAAATACTGAGCTCACACGCTAAGCGCATGTGAAAGGTTCTAGGTTTCAGTTAAACTTTCCGGCTGAAAACAAATGGATAACGGAATGCAGGGAGAGAACAAGGAAACAGAATACACGAGAAAACGTAGCAGAAACGCCTAGTAACGAAATAACTACAGAATACTATATCACCAAAACAAAGAGAAAACCGGATACTGGACAAGTTTTCATTAAACTTACGGTTCCCGTAGTAGATCGCTTAGATTTTTTCTGCTGGCAATAAATGAATTGTATACGCGAACTTCGTGGGAAGAAATCAAAAAAATAATAATATTAATAAAAAAAGAGTGCATAAAAGAGAGCTTATTCCGAAGTTTAGAGGAACATACAGCTTACCGTCACCAAATATCTGAGTTTGAATATCGAGTTACTCTTGAAAGTTGAGATGTTACAGTTTTTCTGCTGTGGATAGGGAAAGAAGGAAAAAATGGGGAAAAGGAAAAGGTAGATAAAACGTAGCCAAAACGCTCGAGAAAATAACATTCTATTTAACAATTAGATTATGAGCTCGAGATTTCTATGACGTGATAGTTGACGAGGGCTCAGCCCGAGTCAACTATCGCGCGATAGAAATCTCGAGCTCATAATCTAATTGTTTTAGTATAAATCTACTAGTCGTTCAAAATCAAGAGACTATGACCTGATAGTTTCTTGTCAAAAATTAATCTAAAGAGTCTCTAAATCCTCTTCTCAACACTTCGAAAACGCCAAGAAACGGCCGTCATTTTGTTAACAAGCGCACACTGTTACGCTACTCAACGTTTTGATCTATCACAGAATAGATAGTGAGTAGCGTAGCCAATCAGAGAACGGCATTCGTGATAGAACGCTAGTAGATTTATACTAAAACAAATATACAACTATTTGTAATTTTATTTTCATTTATTGCTTCCAGCTTTAGTACACTGTATGTCTTATTTTAGAGTCATCACCAAATTACATAGTGATGAGGGAGTCAAAAAAAGCAAAAAAAGGCTTGTGGTTATAGACCCCTTTAAAACTGCATGCACGAGGTCAACTGCATGTAACTTGAATAGCTAGCTAGGTTATCATGTCATTGTAATAGACTTAATGACGAGAAATAGAATGACGAGAAATAGAATCCGTGTCCTGAAACCTTTCCTGGTGACCGAATCAATATCAGGACGGAATAAGGCTCAGTTATGAGAGAGATTTGGTTGACTGAGAGCCATATCAGAAGCTAGGCTTAAAACTGGGAACATTATCGGCGTGTTATGATAAATTAAACTAAAAGCACTTTCGTAATTTCCTAGAAAACTATACTGTTTGTCAAACAAGAAGGTGAACCCATACCAAACTTCTACAAAAAATTAACACCGAATTAAAATACAGTGCGCGCCCATTTTAGACCAAAACACTCCTATGGGCGAAACCTCTCCCCTGCTGAAGTTGTCCTTGCCTTTATTATAATCCCGTTTTCTCTCAAATCCCTACGGATGGGTCTTAATCACGTAGGCGTTGAGAAATAGTTTCTCTCCGAATGGAAAGGAAACTATTAGAAGCGGTAAAGCTATGTGAAAACGTGGGTACAGATTGTCAAGTTCACAAATCTATTCGAATTTCAAAACAGAGCAGTAATTTTTCTTGTTTATTTTACGTGATGTGTCGCGTAATGGCTTATGTGTGGTCTACGCTTCCAACACGCGCGGAATTCAAAATGTAATTGCGGCATGCACCCCATTAATCGTTTACGTAAACGTATTTGTTTACATCGAGACATAAATCATTGTTTGTGTTCCTTTTATCAGAAAAACACATCTCTCAACACAAAATCCTCATACGCCCATTCTTCAAGTCGTCATCGGTATATGACCTTGCCCTCATAACTTGTCATCGTATCTCCTTCTTTTGTTGAGAGATTTTTTCGTCGGCCTTGTACTGAGTTCGTGGTAAAAGGGATGTTTGTTTACGCAGGAAAGGCAATTGCGGCGAGCGGTATTTCCGTCGACTTTGTAAACGGAGGTGACCGCACTGCTGCCTGAAGGAAGTGCGTCAGGATTTAGTTTAGAATTTCTCTCACTAGCACAAAGTGTGGTTTACTTTGGGGTATAAAACATAAACAAAAATATTTAAATAAAGGCGCTTTAAAAAGATGTTATGGTTTCCACTCATCAGTCATATAAAACAGACACTTTTCACAAAGGGCGGGTGCTAAGTGATTGTACCCTTGGAGGTTCCTGTCTTCCCGAAATAGCTCCGTAAAAGCTTGATCTTTTCTTAGAGGAAGTCGTCAGTAATTACTCGCTAATGTCCTAGCTATTATATATGGCATTCCATGTATGCGTTGCATAAAAGCAGGAGTATTGCAGTCTCTAAGTATTTTGGTCACTGACTTTCCTCAAAGGAAGACTACAATATTACTAAATACGGTCAAAAATGCACATCAGAAGAAAACCATCGCAAATTCTAGTGTGGGATAATGTGATTTACTGCGAACAGAATTCCGCTGGTGAACGCAATAAGAAAGACAAAGATGAAAGCACCTTGACGACCAGGACACTACAAACCGGGAAGCTTTGGAAAGAAGATGCGTGGAAACGGATCAGAAAATCTTTCTCGAAGGCATTCAGTTGCAAGCCAAAGCGTGGCGTTAAAAATGTCCCTTATGCAAGTTTGACTCACCTGGATCAGCTTTGTGTTTGCGAAGATGAGCTCACAAAGAGCCAGAAAAAACTACGGTTCTGTTCAAAACGAACGGAACAGCAGAGGGATGATTTTGACTATGAACAGTGCGAGGAAAGCGAGGAGGAAGACATCGATGACTCGGTTTTCGTTCAGAGAAGCGAGAGTTTTGAGAGAAGAAGGATGGCGATTTGTAAAGAGATTGAACGAAACATCCAAGTGGGTTGCAGATCTAGAAGCACTTCTCTATTAGAGCTACGTAAAACATTAGTTATCAATAACAGATTCAAAGAGATGGGTCTCTAACACAAGCTCGCCAGTAGTTCATAGACAAAATGTACATAACTTATTGTAAGTAACGATTTTCATCGGCGTCAATTGTTGCAATTAAGATGAATTTCTTCTTAATTTATGGTGAAATTTTGTTTTAATTACTGATTGCCATAGTTTATCGCCAGGTCTGTAAATAATTTATCAGCACGAGTTTGAACATAATTTGTAATATTTATCCTACATACCATGTCTTGAAACTCTATTTATTATCGTTCTTTTAGTTTCTACTTTATTGTATATTTATCAGAATAAGGTGTAAGCGCTAAACGGTCTGCAAATTAAAATGTTTCGTTAACTAAGGTTCTGCTTGTATATATTTTGCTCGGCTTGTTTTGTTCGTCTTGAAAATTGAAAAGCAGGAAGATAGTAACACAGAAACCGCCGGGCCCGCATCTCAAACATTCATGGAAAAACAGGAAGGAATCTTCGAGGGCGATGCAACTGTACACTATATCATTTTTTTTCCTTTTACTTTTATATAAGGCACTGCATCTATCCATGATTTGTCATTGAGCGGACTGGACTCTGAATGCAGATACTATAGAACAGATTACAGACCTTAATTAATTAAGCGAGGAAACAGCGTTGGTATATTTTACATGTGATATGATAATTTGTGGTTCCGCGGCTCTGAGTTAGCGGCTCTTTCGAAATCCTAGATAAAGAAATATGACAATGACTGGTGTGCGGCGGTGCGCTTTCGGCTAAAATACATGCACAACAAACTTCAAAAACTAAAATTGCCCTCTAAAAAGTCTTCTGATCATTTAGCGTGAGATAAGTCATTCAAGATGAATTATCTTTCTTTTCAAATGAAGAAACTTCTATGTAAGTCAAAGAAGGGCAGTCAAACCGCTTCAGAACGCGTATGTCTCGCCAGTCTCACTGTTCATAATCTCGGAAATTCCCGTTTAATAAAAAACTTTGCCTATTATTCATGATTATTCATCATCAGCGGTGAGAGTTTCAGAAAAATCGCCGTTGAATTATTAGGCGACTGACACAATTGGTTGTGGATCAAGGTACAGTTTGTTCGCATCACAACTTAAAGGGGATTACTTATTCAGATGTAAAATTACTAAACAGAAAAGCGGTCACAACCCTAGGCACGAGTAAAACTGTTGAGAGGTCTTTAACTTGTTTATAATAAAATCTCGTTTTCTCGTTAATTAATTAATTTATGTGACTGGACATGATATAGCCAACGAAATGACATTTTAAGGCAGTAGCAGTACTAATGTACTGCATTGTCCCGACTTAGTACGTGACAAAATTAACGAGGCTCTTTGCGTTTTCGCTCCCAGACGTGGGTAAAATCATTTTGACAGAATGCTGGCAGTTAAAATATATAGTTATTGTTTGTGGTCTAACCACGCTCATCATTTTGAACGCTCCTGATTAATATAATCTGAGTAAAGGGGCTTGATTCCTCACGTTTGTGTTTTCAGCCGACAATGTCTGCGTCATCTTCCGAGTCGAAAATCATCTATCACAATTTTGACGTTTTTAAAAGGTAACGCCTTACATCTGTGTTTGCTCTTGACTAGTTAATGTCGATGAAAATCAATTAACCATGTACTTGTAATTGCTATTTTTCCATTAAAGGCAAAATTCTTACCCAAATGTTTACATTGGAGACGTTCTTAGCACGTTCGTAATGGTTTTTTACTCTTCTAGATTTTGTTCCAAGTTCTATATATGACGAAAATGGCCCTTTCTCAAGTGCACGGCATATGAAAACTAAGATCTGCTGCGTATTTTTAATACAGAATCAGACGAGACTTGAAGGCCTCTCTTGGCGAGTTTTACCCATAGAGAAGTTTCAATTAAATGTATTGTTCCAAAGAGCTGTGTGGCAGCTTACTTAACTATTGCTATCGAAAACGAACGTGGTCGAACATCACAGCCCACGGCTACAGGGGTTTACAAATTAAATGTTGTCTATTTTATTACCCCACGATGAAATGTTTTAGAGTCCACTCTGACTTTTAAAAAAAATTATGTTCAGTTCTGTGCAATCAGGGGTAATGCATTTGGGCGAAGCCAGGCCAGTTGTTGATACCTGGATGCCAGAGGTCTCGCTCGCCAGCGGCGAGGAGCGTCAGAGCGAGCCCGAGTGCGACTCGCCTTCGCGGCTTCGCAGCTCAATTCTGTCGCCCCCAACGATGTAAAAACCTCTGGCACCCAGGGTAATTGTTGATAGTTTCGCGCACTGCCTAGGCTTCTATCACTTGCATGTCTGCTAGATTTTGTTCTTACACTGTAAGGGGAAATTAGATGTTGAACATTCTAGCGCTGAAACAATTAGCCTTTGAATGAGCCCGTTAGTAAGTTTGGTGGAACAAAAACAAAATAAAATTGGAGAGAATAGCATGCGAGCAGTGAATGGGTGAAACTTGGGTGAAAGAAGGTGGACATGCATTCCCCATCAATTTTCCCCTGCCCATCGGATCGTGCAATATGCAATTGCATCGACGTTAGCCTGCGAGCAGGCTCATCTTTGAGTCACGCGCCCAAGCGACGAAGAGCAGGCTACATGGACGTGAATCACTTGGTCTGTGGCTCGAAAGTTTTCTTTACTTCCCTAGATTATTTCTTGTGGCTCATTTCTTTTATCAGGTAAACAAATCTTAGATATCTTTCAACCCAAAGTTCTCATTAAGATGACACGCCCCGTGTCTGACGGACTCAGTGATCTAATGTTATCAAGTCATCTCGTCGCCAAACTGACATGCTCTCGACCTTGTAATGAATATTAGAAAACAGTTCTAAGAAAGCACGCGCGCTGATTGGTTGAAAATCGTGTTTGTATAACTCGATGGAGACACAGAACTAGCGCGCGCTGTTGACGTAGTGATGGCGCGAGCAAAGAGAATTTACATTTTGATAATCAAAGTTAACAAGTTGTTTTCCTTTTTCTCGTCGTGGTGTTTTCTAAAAGAAATAGAAAACATGTACTTCGTGTTTGTATCGAGTTATACAAACACTCGTGAAAGTTTGGGAGAACTCGAAAAAGCTGTGGAAACACTCGCCTGCGGCTCGTGTTCCCACAGCATTTCTCGTTCTCCCAAACTTCCACTCGTGTTTGTATAACTCGATACAAACACGGAACATGTTTTCTATTTCTTAACTGAAGAGATGTTTGTTTACCAAAGAACGCTGATGGTAGTCCTTCGGGGAATTATGTAAAACAAAAGACAGTCAAGCAAAATTTGAACAGACTGAAACCCAGATTAAAGCCACGAGTTGACTTATATTCGTATTTAAAGTTCGCGATTTTAATTGTTACATATTAGAAAACAGTCCTAAGAAAGCACGCGCGCTGATTGGTTGAAAATCGTGTTTGTATAACTCGATGGAGACACAGAACTAGCGCGCGCTGTTGACGTAGTGATGGCGCGAGCAAAGAGAATTTACATTTTGATAATCAAAGTTAACAAGTTGTTTTCCTTAATCTCGTCGTGGTGTTTTCTAAAAGAAATAGAAAACATGTACTTCGTGTTTGTATCGAGTTATACAAACACTCGTGAAAGTTTGGGAGAACTCGAAAAAGCTGTAGAAACACTCGCCTGCGGCTCGTGTTCCCACAGCATTTCTCGTTCTCCCAAACTTCCACTCGTGTTTGTATAACTCGATAGAAACACGGTACATGTTTTCTATTTCTTAATTATTGCATTCCTGACTTTCTCAGTCAAGTGATAATTAATTGGCAGGAAGTATAAAAATGTTTGTCAACATGTACAGTAAACCCTTACGGCCACCCCATTGATACAACCACCTCGTGTTTACGGTCGCTTTATTGTGGCCGAACAAAAGCTATGTCAGTCTATTTTTCGATCGACATTCAAACGAGTCTCGTTTAGTAGACGAGTCATACTTAAAACGAGTATCGTGTGGGTGTGTTAATGAGACGATTTTTATCGAGTCCCGTTGGATTGGTTTTACCAGAAACCTTGAGTGATCCCACTAGTCTACGCTACGGACAGTTCACTCGGTCTAATCCAATCCAGAAATTATTCATATAATCCGGCTCTACTTTAAATACGACCTCTTCAGTGATGGGAATACACGTTTGTGGCCCTGTCATGTCCGTTTTCAATAGGTTCGCCTGGCTGTATTGCATATGCGGATTTTAAAGACGAAGTTGGGTGTTAACTATTGAATTCACCATACCAGGAGCCCATTGTCATCTTCTGTGATGTAAATTAAACCTAAAATAAAAATCATACTTGGGTATAGAACACCAAAGCAAAGACAAAGCAAAACGGTTCGAGAATGGATACCACTGGATCCACTGGGTAAGAAATCGATGGATCACGACCCACCAAAATCGTATATATCTAAGTACGACATAGAAGGCCCGGAAAAAGGCCTTCGTGTCAAAGTGACCTACATTTGAAGACATATTAATTGAAACTATGCCTTACTTCGCAGAGTACACGTACAACTTAACGTGCAGCATGTTTTACAACTTCCTGTGTGATATCGATAACTTACAGGAACCGAGTACGACTGACATAATATTATCAAGAATTGAAAGGGAAATACCAAAGTTCGTGCAAGTGCGTTTGAAATATAGAGGTAAATTTTTTCCTTTCTTTGATTCAAGCTGGCCTCGTCAAGATATACGAGAAATAATGGAAAAGTCGAGTATACCCTTTCCTCGGGAAGAATCATCTTCCTCAGTGTAATCTTTATGCGTGCAAGTTTTTTAGTTTGTACCCTGCTCAGCTGATTACAACCTGGAGAACAGGCGGATAAACCGGAGGGACTAGCGCGATACACAACCACGCGCACCAAGCACGAGAACTCGCTTGTTCTGCAGGCTACCCTAGTCTGAAGACGTGGACATGGATGAAATCGAGAGCGCAAGAAAAAACTTAGAAGTGCACTTGAGGAGAATCTCGACTGTGACGTTCCGACGTGAGCGGCCGCTAATGATGATAAAAGCCATAGCCTCTTGTCCTAACTTAACCGTCATTTGCGAAATAATGTGAATACTGCCGATTATTCTAGACGGAAACTAACTAACATTTTCAAAGTTACCATCACAATGGTATTTCACAGAGTCATCGTTTAAAGCTTAGCGCCCATGGACATGCGAAATATATACAGAGTGACGAAAATCCTAAGTTACTGAGGCAGGAGAACCTATTAGACTTGTTGCGAAACGTAGTGCAAAAGGAACAAACTTACCTAAATTCAAGCTATAAAAAGAAATCACATTTAATGGTATTCAGTGAAATAAAGAAGATTATATTTATCTGAACTGAGATACCATAAAATCGAGACAACTCACGCGCCCGTGACAATTCGCAAAGTGAATGCTCGCTCATGCACGTGAATTTAAATCAGGTCGAAAAATGCTGGCACTCAAAGGATTTTTGTTTGTGGTGTGAATGTCACTAAATACAAAGTGACGTAAGTCTTAAAAGACTTCACGTACAGCGATAAGCCATGATACACATGTTTATATCCCCCTACAAGTCAAAGTTATTTATCATATATTTTGTCGTAAGATAACACATTGCACCTGCGTTTTCTGTTGATAGGTACAAGCAAAATTAATTAGCCACAGCACGTGGCAAAAATCATCA
>JAHPZR010023595.1:5000-15000 GCA_019787425.1 Platygyra sinensis
GCGGTAATGGGTAAACCCCTTTACAGATTGCCTAAGCAGAAGCAGGTACTTTATTCCGGTGTCATTTAAAAAAAGTTCAGAAACGTTCGAAAGGAAACTTTGTCAAGAAGTCAGTCTAAGCATGATGAACTATGAGCCAAATAGTTGCAACCTTCATGCTGAGCAAAATGTCTCAACTGAGCACAACATCAGGCGCTCCATACTTTTTAATGACTCCAAAGACGGTTTTAAGACGGTGGGTAAATTACCCTGTAGGGTAATCAGCGTACCAGAACAGCCAGATAACAAGTATTTGGGTTTCTCCATCATTTCTTTCAGTCACTGAGAGAATTAAGGACATAAATAACATTCAGTTGTGAGCGAGACCAATCTAATTTTGCCTGAACACTGAATTGAAATTTCATTCGTTGCTAAACGTTTGTATTTCCCTCACTTTTCTGATGAATTTCGACTTCAGGTATTCTTTTCAGAGATGCTTTATCAGGTACTTCCGTGGTATTTTGCGTATTCAACAATTGGCCAACATCTTCCATATTTCGTAGCTGGAAATAAGATGTTAGCTACAACAGAAAAAGTTTAAGGTCTATTCGATTTTAGACGTACCAGAGCTGCAGGCAGATGATTTGATTGTCTCCATCATCGTTTCCAACTGATTGAAGTCTTGCACCTGAACCACAGGGTTACCATCACCCGCGATCAACTGAAGAGTGTCCTTGTTTACACCCGGCCCAATCCCCACGGCCACTGTACTAACGTTCTTTGCCTGTTGGAAAACGAGAGTGATTTTTTTTTTATTGCAACACATAAAAACTACTCACAATACAATATTTTACAATTCGCACGTTCACAACAACTTAAGAAGATAAAATGAACCGCCATTACAGTACCAATTCAGAACCTATACTAATGTTAATATTAAGAGAGAAGTAACCAAACGGACTTAAAGGGGACAAACTGAACTGAACTGAAAAAACTGCACCGAAGAAAATTATTATAGCTTTTGGTTGCTCCTGCATGAATGGTGTATCTATTTACATACTTGTAACCACTCCTTTTTTTTTATAGGTAACATTTTGTCCGCAAAAATAAGAGTGATAGTACAAAATACTTTGCCATTAAAAAAAATGTATTCAGTCGTGTGGGTAACTGGAATATTCTTGAAAACCATGCCCTGCGAAAAGAAATGTATCCCGGACATTTCGTTCAGTACTTAACGAACCCATTTTCCTGGAAATTTAAAAAGAGAAACGGTGAGTTAGTTGAAATATCTTGCCGGCAAGCAAGACTATTCTGATTTACCACACAAAACACAATCGAGTTTCCCAAGAAGCGATTTTTCCATAATAACATAAACACGATTAAAAATGTGATTAGTTCAGTCAATTGTATTTTCAATTGGAACAGGCAGACAGGAAGCCGGGTTGTTCAGAGCCCTGTTAAACTAACCCAGAAGTAGCGAGAATTTTGATTTCAGTTTTGTAACTTTTTGGTGAAGTTTTCTGTTTATATTGTTTTGACAATAACAGGACAGACGCATGAAAAACTGACTTCAATTTGTTTTTTACGATAACAAATTGTCAAATTGTCTGCTCTTGCTCTTTAACGGAGGACAGAATAGCCTGGAGGCAGAGAGCTTACGGCCCAATTCTCCACTTGGAGAACGGATAAATGATGATGATGATGATGATGATGATGATGATGATGATGATGATGATGATGCTCTTTGACGGATCGCAAAAATTGTATAAGATCGTGTAAAATTGTATAAATCACAGTGACGGTATTTTGAGTTATTCTGACCATCGACAGAATTACTGGTAAATTGAAGGAAACCTGAAAATTATTTACAAATATAGAGAAACACTAAAGAGATAATAATAAACCATAAAGGAACTAGGATGGTTAAGGATGGAGAAGATTGACATGGATGACAAAAAACGAAATTGAAAAATTGTAGGCTAAACTTTTAAACTTTTAAACTGGATTATGCTCCTTTTAATTTAAAAATTGTCCGAGTAAAACTTAAGTGTTAAAATATTAAAGCCGCTTGAGTCCTCCTCACTTCCTTGCAGAAGCAAACCTGTCGTTTTTCCTCTTAAACGTAAATGATATCACTAACACGTATGTGGATTGTTTCTGCGGAAATGGGTAGAGAAAGGGAATGATTACCTCTAGCGTTTGTCTCGACAGGGCGGCCAGAGTTTCACGATAAGTCAAATGATCAAATAAACGATCGTTGGAGAATACTCACTTTAAAATCTTTTGATATTCCTTCAGCAAAAGTTTTAAAGTTAAATTTCTTTTCGCCTTTGGGTTTGGTTGGCTTGCCATCCGTGAGCACAATCATAACATTTGGTTTGTCTGGTCTGTCCCCTCCCGCTTGGCTAAACAGTTCATCCCTCGCCATTATCAGCGCCAGATCAGTGCGTGTTTCATATTCCAGCTTTATTGGTTCGCTGGCAATTTTCGCTATCAAGGTATCCTTGTCATGATAGTCTGAATTGGAAAAGGCGAACACCAAGTTGGCCTTGTTGTGAAATGTGATGAAACCGAAGTGATCTGCATCTGGTGCGGGGTGAAATTTACCAATCAGTTCACCCAGGAAGGTGATAACCTTCACTAGGTTGGAGTTTTTAACGCTCTTTGATTTGTCCAGAACAATTCCTACGTCAAGTCCCGCTGTACAAGGTGGCGCTGAAGAGAAACGGAGATGAAAAATTATTTCGTATCTCCCTATTCATATATAGGTACCTGTTCTTCGCTTCACCATTTTGGGAAGTTTGAAGAGCAGTAAAGAAGATACAGAAGTATCACATGTTCACGACACACACTCAACCCTCATAAATAGTAACAGTGGCTGAAATCTGCTTTATACAATCTACTGAAACACGCCATGCCAACGTCTGTGCCAAATATCTAATACATAGATTTAGGCCAGCCTAAAAGCGTAGCTCCTTAGCCGGGTTGTTCAGTGCCCGATTCAGATAACCAAGGAAGAGGTAGAATCTTGCTTTGAGTTTTGTGGTGAGGTTTTTTGTTTCTTGTTTGACCTTCTGTTTTGAGTTTTATAATCACCATATACACAAAACAAAGCAGCAAAAACACTTTTATAGAAGAAAAAGTTATAATTCAAATGAATTTTAATCCTGGGCTAGTGTTAACCGGCGTCCGAACAATCCTGCTCTGCGGTGTTTTCAACAAGTTAACTTGACATGAGCCCGCGATCCAATCAAAAAAATCAGCACTTGGTCAGCGGTCAACTTCAAAAAGGCACGTGACCACGATTAGTTGTAGACTTGAGCCCGCGATATGGTCACGTGATACTGGTCAGCAGATACCTTGTTTTGACAGGTGTCAATTGATCTTAAGAGGGATGTCCAATATCAAAGAAGTACACGGTAAACCAAGATTGCATATCTCTGTCAAGGTATTATTTGGAGTATGGCCGCCATGTTGCACGACTCCACCGTCGTCGTTGTCATCGCCGTCGTCCGTGCGCGCCCACGAGCAATACGGCTGTCTATGATAACCATGACAAAATCCATACATGGGTTTCTTTTTCCTATATGGTTATGGGGCTCCGCTTGGCGGCCCATCGGGCCGCCGGAGCTCCGCTACTAATGTCTCGTTCACAAGGTGTCCGATAACAAACTGTCCGATAACAATTTGACAAGTGAATTAGTGAGAAATAGGAGTTTTTTAAACCAATCACAATCGAGGAAATTGTAATTTTATGATTAAAGCGATTATCAATTTATTGTGTCTATAAACTCTTCAAACTAAATTCAATTCTCCATAAATTTATGCGTAAAAGAAGACCAAAGAACACAGACGTTACCACAGGTTAACGTTACCACAACAAGCGCGGGTAAACAGGGTATGAAAGTTGTTTTATCATGATTGGTGCTCTGAAAGGATTCCCCGGGGGTCTATGAGCATTGAATTTGTAGCAGTTGATTTAGTGGATATCTTCAAACAGGTAACTGAAAAATTATATATTACAATTAGTGAAAAAATGTCAGCTTACGGCATCCCTGTTCATTGCATGAAACATCCTTCGTAGCTGATCCCAGTTCACTGCAGTCCTTTCCATTGTTAGCAGGCGGGGGATTGGTGCAGGTTCTTGTAAGCGTTTGTGTACCTCCTCCACACGTCACACTGCACTCAGACGGTTCCGACCAATCAGTGTAATTGCCGTCAATTGCTGTTAAAAAGAAAAGAGGGATGTTTCACTACTGCGCCTATCGGGGATTGGTGTATAGACGTTCTGATCTTGCAGCATTTCTTGAATCTGGTGACGGTAGTCGGTCAGTTCTCTCTGATACGATATTTTCGTCACTTTTTTTTTTTTTTTTGAGTGCTCTCATCTTGGGCGAGCAGTGATGGCCCAGTGGTGAGAGCGCTCGCCTTCCACCACTGAGGCTCGGGTTCAATTCCCGCACCCGGCGTCACATGTGGGTTGAGTTTGTTGTTGGTTGTTGACCCTGCTTCGAGGGATTTTCTCCGGGTTCTCCGGTTTTCCTCCCTCCACAAAAACCAACCCTCCAAATTCCAATTCGATCTGCGCATTTGATCATCACACCATGTTAAAATGCGCGTTACAAGTATCAAGTAAAAATTCAATTTTAACGTTTTCAGATCTGTTTAAACTCCTTTTCTAGAATTTTAATATTGAGCGCAGATCGCCCCAACAGTTTTATTTACTCAAAATGTTCGCTTGTAAATTAATCTCTCGTAGGCCTTGCAGACCGACCCGTTCCAGTCCGAAAACGCTTAACATCCTTTAGTGTGGGTCTACCGCGAACAGTTTGTTAGTTTGTATCTGATTTCATCGCCCTGGAAATCATGGAATCCGTGCTAACTTTTAACGACGACAAATTCTGTAAATTTTTGCCATGTGCTCAGCTGTCCTACTCTACGCATGCGCGATGCATAGATGACGCGTGCGCTTTGGAGACCAGACGGCCATTTTGACTGAAAGCGAAAAAAAAAGAGAAAGGCGAAATTCAAACTCAGGCCTCACTGTCTGGGTAATAATCAATTCACAGTGTTTATATGCTCTCCAAACTAAATTCAACTCTTCAAAAATTTATTCTTCAGTTGAAAGAAGACCAAAGAAAACCGGCGTTACCATAGGTTGAAGTTAAGATAACGAGCGGGGGTAAATTAAACAGAGTATGAAAGTGAATTTATCATGATTGTGATTGGTGCTCTCAGAGGATTCCTCGGGGCTCGAAGAGCATTGAATTTGTAGCGAGAAACGAGAAACTTCAAGGGACTGCATACGATAAACGCTGCTAACGTAGGATCTAATACGCCAAAAGAAACAAAAATGTAAAGAAAATAAACTGCAAGGCTCATACTACATGAAAGACGTTTTGAGACACCAAACATGGCAAGAACCGATAAAGCAGGATCGCAACGGTGAACAGCTGTTTCGTACTTCTTGGTACTCATCAGTACTATGTAGCGAAGATATGTAACGCCAGCTCAAGAGCCAACGCACTTAAATTGCAAAGTGACCCGTTAACTATATCAATTTCCGTACTCAAGTTGAAGTTCAAGTTGAACCCGAAACATAAGTTGCCACAGCACTTGTTTCGGGGCGCAAGGAGACAAAATGGCACGATTGGTGGCTCAAAAAGCCAAAAATAAATGTGGTTGGACAAGGCCAGCTTTAACCAATGTGGTAGTCGATATCCTCAGACGGGTAACTGAAAAAAATATATTACAATTAGTGAAAAAAAACTGTCAGCTTACGACATTCCTGTTCATTGCATGAAACATCCTTCGTAGCTGGTCCCAGTTCACTGCAGTCCTTTCCATTGTTAGCAGGCGGGGGGTTGGTGCAGGTTCTTGTAAGCGTCTGCGTTCCTCCTCCACAAGTCACACTGCACTCAGACGGTTCCGACCAATCAGTGTAATTGCCGTCAATTGCTGTTAAAAAGAAAATGGGAATTTTTCACTACAGCGGTCTATTTTGTTGGTTAATTGATTTCTTTCATGCAGAATCGTAACTGAATTAGGTCGACGTCAGAGATTTAAGACTTCCTACAAGAGATGATGGTGATGATGTTGGTGGTAATGATGATGATGATGATGATGATGATAATGATGATGATGACTTTGACGCCGTACCGTCGTCTTTGGCAAATGTCTCGTTCAACGTTTAATGCGTTCCTCTCATATTTGCTGCAGGTACTGCAGCTAAGTCGTAAAGTCATATTCAATTTTAAGTTTCTATGCTCTCCAAACTAAACTCAGTTCTACAAAAATTTATTCTTGAAAGAGGAACAAAGAATACAGACGTTACTATGGGTTGAGGTTACGACAACAAGCGTGGGTAAACAGGATGTGAAAGTGAATTTACTGATTGGTGCTCTCAAAGGATTCCTCGGAGGTCGAAGAGCATTGAACTTGTAGTAGTTGAATTAGGTAGTCGATGTCTTAAGTCAGGTTACTGAAAAAAATATCACAATTAGTGAAAAAATGTCAGCTTACGGCATTCCTGTGCATTGCATGAAACATCCTTCGTGGCTGGTCCCAGTTCACTGCAGTCCTTTCCATTGTTAGCCGGCGGGGGATTGGTGCAGGTTCTTGTAAGCGTTTGTGTTCCTCCTCCACACGTCACACTGCACTCAGACGGTTCCGACCAATCAGTGTAATTGCCGTCAATTGCTGTTAAAAAGGAAAAGGGGAATCTTTCACTACTGCGGTCTATTTTGGTAGTTAATCGACTTTTTTCATGAAGTCGTAAGGTGATGAATTAATTGATTGATTGATTGATTGATTGATTAATTAATTAATTAATTAATAGTGTTTGTATACTCTCCAAACTAAATTCTCCAAAATATATTTCTGAAAGAAGACCAAAGAATACCGACGTTATTAGTATCTGGGCAACTGTGCACCTGCCCCTCCTCTAACCCAACAGTAACAATAACTTATTAACTTATTATAACATGTTGGGTTAGGGGAGAGGTAGGCGCGCAGTTGCCCAGATACTGATATTGATCCGGTTTTCTCAAAGAATACCTCTGGGGTCGAGAAACATGAAATTTGTACCAACTTAGGCTTAGGGTAACTGCCAAAAAATACGTCAATTAGTGACAGATTAGGGAGCTTTAGATTGGACTACGAGTACGAGTTTGAGTACGAGTACGACTTTCGAATTTCAAACCAGTGACATTTCCAGAGCCCTCCTTCTTCATGTTGGGTTTAGTTGGAGAGAGTAGCTCATGGGCTGAAATGGGTATGTGTTGTGATAATGTGAAGCCTGAAAACTAGAATTGAAAAGTCGTACTCGTACTCAATCTCGTACTCGTAGTCCAATCTAAAGCTCCCTAATGTCAGCTTACGGCATTGCTGTTCATTGCATGAAACATCCTTCCTAGCTGGTCCCAGTCCACTGCAGTCCTTTCCATTGTTATCAGGCGGGGGATTGGTGCAGGTTCTTGTAAGTGTCTTTTTTCCTCCTCCGCACGTCGCACTGCACTCAGTAGTTTCCTTCCAATCAGTGTAGCCACCGTCAATTGCTGTTGAAAGAAAGAGAAATCTCTTACTATTGCCTCTGTTTCGTTGTGTTAACTAACTAAAGAGCCATAAATTAAGGTAATTTGCATCACACCTAATCTAGAAGTAATAAAAAATGCTACAAAATCAAGATTTGGTAGAAAGATGCTTTTGAAAATATTAGCAGAGCTGAACCTTTGCAAATTATATCTTGAGTTTGCTCTAAAACAAATTAGGTATTTACTAGGAAACATGAACTTGATCCGTTACGCTGAAAAATGTCATGTTCTGTTATTAGGGAACTTAGGGAAACTACGATGACGGCAGCGAGAACGTCAACAAACAAAAGTTTTAATGAGCAAAACAATAGCTGTGCACGTGCGTTATAAATCTTCGTACATTTCTTTCCCTTCCTGCGCGAAACAAGAGGGAGTTTTAGCAATAGGGAACTTAAGCAAACCACGACGGCAACGGCAACGGGAACGTCGCAAAACAAAAGGTTTAATGAGCAGAACAATAGCTGTGCACGTGCGTTATAAATCTTTGTACATTTCGTTGCCGTTCTCCGCCAAACAACAACGTGAAATGACCAGGTTTTGCGTATTTTGAAGAACGTACGCCATGACGGCAAATATTTTGGATTCCTCATAGAATTGATCGCTGGCATTACATTTTTAGTTTTGAGCAGGTTTTAGACAGATTTGCGCTCTGAACGGGTTTAGTTACCTACGAAATTCGAGAGTAAATTTAAATTCAATTTTTACTAGGCGTCGTCCATGGCGTCGCCGTCGCCAATGCTTAAGTTCCCTAATGACAACGGCGACGGCGGGGACGACGCCTTGTGAAAAATGAATTTATATTTTACCTTCGAATGTCGCAGCTTTGTAAATCTGTACAGGCACGCCTATCGGTCTAAAAACTTGCTCAGGCTAAACATGAACCGACAGCGTTCAGTTCCAAAAGAAGATACGAACAATTAACCATTGCGGTTCGCGTTTTCCAAAATACATAGAACTTGGTCATTTCACGTTGTTGTTTCGCAAAGGACGGCAAAAAAATGTACAGAGATTCAAAACGCACGTGCATAGCTATTGTTTTGCTCATTAAACCTTTTGTCTGGTGACGCTCTCGTCGCCGTCGCCGTCGTGGTTTATTAGGGACCTTACGCATATACGACGGCGACGGCGACTACGACGCCTAGTAAAAAATGTGTTTCTATTTTACTTTGAATTTTCGCCTTTATTGCGATTTATTCAGTGTGTTTGTTGGTATTAAAACATGGGTCAGCTGAATATCCTAGGAATGCATTCAGTTCCAAAGAGAAATACGAAAAATTAGCCTTTGTGGTTCACGTTCTCCAAACAACGCAGAATTTGGTCATTTCACGTTGTTGTTTTGCAGGCGACGGCAAAGAAATGTACTAAGAGTTCTAACGCACGTGCACAGCTATTGTTCTGCTCATTAAACCTTTTGTTTGGTGACGTTCTCGTTGCCGTTGCCGTCGTGTTTTTCGTAAGGTCCCTATTAAAACTCCCTAAGAACGGCAAAATGACGAAGCGCAGAAACGACGGTTAATTTTTCGTATTTCCACTTTGAACTAAAAGCGGTTATGGCATATTTAGCTTAAGCACGTCTTTACAGCCATTGGCGCACTGAACATACAGATCTAGACAATCGCGAATCTCGCCGGTAAAATATAATTCATTTTCTACTAGGCGTCGTCCTCGACGACGTTGTCGTGGTTCTCCATTCACACGCAATCGATAAGTACTACCGGAAGTCAAGATCCGTGAAATAATGATACATGAACCTTCCTTTATCATTATTTCATGGATGTTGACTTCCGGTAGGGCGGATCGACTCCGCGGCGTGCGAATCGAGTCGAATCGTAAAGTGCAGTGCCTCAGGCGAATCGACTTAAGTTTGTTGTCGCGCGGAACGAGGAAGGTTCATGTATCATTATTTTATGGATCTTTACTTCCGGTAGTGCAGATCGACTCCGCGCGAATCGAGTCGAATCGTAAAGTGCCTCAGACGAATCGACTCAGTTTGGATGTAATGGACATGGATGGAGCGTAGTTGCTTTAATAAGTTCCGTGTTATTAATCCTCGACTAAATCACTGAACTCATGACATTCTATTTACGTACATTTACAGCTCACTGACAGGCTGTGTCATTAATACAGTGACTTAAGACTTCCTACAAGAAACGCTTAATCCAGTAGAAAATACATAAAACTGATATATAGAGTCCTAAAGTGTGACGTCACAAAAAATAAATTTGTGGAATTATGGAATTTGGCACCATTTTTGAATAGAGCGTCCTTAGAAAAGGGTCCTTGCCAAAAACTAGTTCTTAATTGTAATTCCTATCCGTTATTTAAAGGATCAAAGTTTGTTACTGCCCCTAATAATATACAAGTAACAATTTCTGCATTCTGATTGGTTAAGAACATGTCAATTAATCCCAAATCAGTGCAAAAAAGTG
>JAHPZR010023595.1:20000-22500 GCA_019787425.1 Platygyra sinensis
TGAGACGATTTAGTGTACCAATGCTGCGTAAGGAAGAATTCCTGATATCTTGAAGTTTTACAGAAATTCGTTTTAGCTTCGTTCGATCTCAAACGTGTTACCAAATGAGCAAAAGTTATGGCGGTTATGAGACCCACTGTAAATTATACTCAACAGAATCAAACTAAAATGTCACCTGAAGACAAGAAGAACATAAAGAGCTCCAGGAGCCACAGCAAGTTCATGACATTAACAATCCTTCGACGGTGTATGAATTAAACTGTGTGAAAAAAAGCCGTGGTAATATAAGCCTGCGTTAAATGCTTACAGTTATTCGTCCATTTTACTGAGGAAGATAATGCTTATTAGAAAATAATTATCGGTCACCCGACTGGTCCTACGACTGAGCCCCACAATGTAGCGCTAGTATTCATGCTTAAAAGTATTGCGCTTCACATTGAATGGAAATGCGAAAAACTACTGAAGGCAATGATGCTGCAATGTAGTATCACAAAGCCTGATTAATAAAATATCTAGCCAACATAATTTTTTTCGGTAAAAAGATAAATTACTTTTTTCAGTTAAAACTACAACGTTGTGCTTCACACATTATTTGCACCAAACGAAAGCGCTTCTTGATGAAGGAAACGAGCGCCTGTAAATGGGCATGGGATAAATTTACCAAGAAATCAAAATTACAAGTTGCCTAAATACCTTAAAATGATGACAGTTGAAATACAAGTTGAATGTGACCTCACCGGCACCCTGAAGTCTATGGTCGGCACTGCAACTGAGCATCGTAAAGTAAGGCTGTTTTGCATGGTATTGCTTGTCTCCCCATGTGTGACCCTTATTACGAGCTCAAATAAACACACAGTTTTAATTTAAAAATCGACCTCATGCAGATTGTTTAAGTAGATCCCCATTAACTGTACTATGCCGCATGATGCAATTATGATATTTTAATTAACAAATAAAGAAGCCTAAGCCGTGTATTACACTGTGATAAAACACGATGGTCATTTGAGAACACGAGGGATATGTAGAAAACACGAGCCGCAGACGAGTGTGTTCTACATTTCTCGAGTAATAATGGCTTCTCGAGTGTTCTCAAATGACCAGAGTGTTAACACGCGCAAAACAATAAAACACGCTTTTTCTATGTTTTATATTTTGATAAAACGTGGGTTTTTGACCAATCAGAGCGCGCGCAGGGTCCTACGTATATTTTAACTCGTTTTACATGGTCATTATGTTTTGTATTATGTTTTATTATTGTAAGGAAGTGGTCAATGATCGAAAGTGGTGGGGTTTCGCATTTAATTTCTTTAGATGAAAACGTACAGTTCAAAGATTAGAAAATTTGAAGTATCAACATAAATTGCACTAATTTGTTTGAGTTCTGTAAACTGGGGGGTCAGCACCATACAAAACACGACTGTCTTTGAACTTCCCGACGGCACCTGTAGTAGATGCAGCCTCCCAAGAGTTGGCTAAGAGGCAGCGAGTTGGAGCTAATGAAGTTGAATAAATTACATACATCCTAAATGCATCCTTTGGTTAATTTTCTCCTAAAGGGCTTTTTCAAATACAATAATCCTACACTAGAAAACAAGTTACAATTGTAGCTAATGATACAGCCATAAATACCGATATTTTATTGCAATAAAGGGAAGGAAAAATTGTCAAAGAACAGAAATCATAGTGCGTAACTTTTTCTTACTGACTCCTCCATTAGTTGAATCCTCTATCAGTTTAACTGCTCAAAACTAATTAAGTAGATGAATGGCTGTCATTACAGATGAGTCTACGGTCAAATATTCTTTAGTTTTAAAAGGTATACAAACGAGAAAAAATGGTCAATAAAAAACCTTTCTTCTCGTTTCTGTGTCAAGCCGTTGATAGCTGCAATAACAGCAATTTAATAGAAGTAGTTATTGTTCAAACAATGTTCTCCTGCAGACTCTCGTTACAACTGTTTGATAAAAGTGGAATAATAATGTACATAGAGTTTGAAGAACTCATTAAACGTTTGACATTTTTAAAATAACTGAATGGTCTCGATAGAAAACCATGTTTTGACAACATTCAAAGCTTTTTAGTCGGCTTGGCGGTGATATATCATTGTTCTTCTTGAACAAGGCAGACGATATTAACATTTTTATTCCAGTCGGCTTAGAGACAGAGAGTTGGTGAAACAAGGTTTAATATAAACTTCTTACACTAGAAAACAAACTCGCTCTTGTCAGGAACTGGTTAATAACCGATAGTGTGGATTTTTCCATTTAGTTTCTTTACAAAAAATAGACAACCCAAAGATTAAAAATTATGAAACATCAAAATACAGCCTCCCAAGCCGGGTTGTCTCCCACATACATTTTTCATTGATTTTCCCGTAAGGGGGGCTTTTTCAAAGCGGACAATTGTTATACACAACGAAACAAATTACATAATTACAGCCATAAATACTGACATTTCATCGTGATAAAAAACAGAAAAACTCGCTAGGAATCTCGAATGA
>JAHPZR010023595.1:25000-43294 GCA_019787425.1 Platygyra sinensis
TCAGTTCCGATCATTTGCGTCAGCCAGCTGAACGCAGAAAATCTAAACAATTTAACAACTTGCAATTTCGGTTTTTCTCCGCGTTACACAACATTCAAAGTAAAACGGTGCGAGCAAAAGCAAACTGAGAGAAAAACAAGAAAGCGAGCGCAAAAAATATTACATCAAAGAAAAAATCTCGATAAAGCAGTATACTTGGGAACCTTTACATTTTTCAGAATTGGTCACATGACCAGAGGAGTGGCCTGATGACGTCATCACTGGCGTAACCGAAAATGAAATAACTCTAAACTAACTGAAAATGACAAGTTTTTTATATGAGAACAAACTTTCCTTTGTAAAGGCTCAGAAAGATCAATTATTCATGGGCCCCTGACATCGTGTTCACTTTTGGCCAACGTTAAACCGCTGTTGTTAAATCAAAGAGTTTTGTTTATGAAGGTGATATTTTGTTACGCAAATGAATCAGACGACGGAGAATTTCTAGATTACGACTTTTAGGTAAAAACAGCTTTAGAATTAAGGCGAGATTCACTAAATTCGTTGTGTGTTCACTTTTGGAGATGTTAGGGTTAGGGTTAACAATCCACTGGTTTTTGATATTACTGACGAATAGAAGTTTATTGTGTGAACAAAGAAACAGTTGCAAATTCACAGTTTTTGCGTAAGGCCGAGTTTTCTAACGTGAACTCTCCGTCAGAGTACAGTGGAACCTCGATTTAACGAAGTCGCTAGGGACCGGCCAAATTTGTTCGTTCATTCGAGGTTTTCGTTATATCGAAAACCTCGATAATAACGAATTTGAAGGGAAAACAACCAAAATGTTCGTTTTATCGAGGTCATTGATTTGTAACACAGGTGACTCTGTGGAAATTACTATAGTATCAATGCCTATAACATATAATAAGCCGTTGACCGAAAGGTTGCTGTTTCTTTACCATAAGGATGAAAGGATTTGTTGACTGTTGATCTGTTCAGCGTTTATCTTCTGTCAGGGGCACCCAACGAGAAAACTTCGATGAAATATCTGTTCGGGAGAGTCTACCCGTTCTAAGACTTTCGGATAATGCATTGCCAAAAAGCTACTGATTTCTTACTAAAACATCACCTAAAAGATTCGCAACCAGAGAAATGCAGGGAAAAACAGTCCCTTAGATTTTCGGAAGGGATATTTTTGAAATTTCTGGCTCTAAAAAAGGTCGCCTAGCATTTTCGGGTAAGAAAAAAGTTCGCAGAGAAGTTCTTCGAAGGTAACGTTCAGCTAGCAAATTCGGAAATGAAGAGTTCATTCCCTAAAATTTTCGGGCACTTCAATCTTTAGCTAAGAAATCCGAACAGATCAAATTTTTCTAGCTGATTAAAACAACTCCTTAAACAGTCTTTAAACATTACAAGGAGCCCAGAAATATCCCTCAGAGGCTTTTTGCTTAATTTGATCGTCGGGTGCCCCTGTTCTGTCGCGTGTTGACATTGTAATTCGTTATATCGAGGTAGATTTTACTTTTGGGCTTCCGCCAACTGCAATAATTCTATTTATCAAATTGTTGGTTTCAAGCCTCGGAATTTTAATGGTCGCGCTAAGCTTCGATAAAAGTAGCAGGCAAAGTGAGAGTTTTTCAAACTAAATTGCATTAACTTTGTCCAAGCCTCATCGAGTCCAGATATGGAGCACAAAAGTTTAATAAAGCTAAAATTTCGATGAGCTTTAGAGTTGTAGTTTTAATTTGTCTTCATAACAATTTTTAATTTGTTTCCACTTAGTGCGGGGGTATCCTGGCGCGGTAAACACAATCCCCCAGCCTGTTGACAACACGGTAATGTCCTCGTTTACGTGATTTCCCGCGAAAATATTAGCTATCTCTCTCACTTTCATTGTTACTGAAGTAAAATTAATTCAGTATACGCAGCTAAAGCTAACCGACCGAATGAAAAACCAGCGAAACGTTTCTAACAGTGATCACAGGCGACGGAAAAATTGTCCATTTTAAAGCTTGCAAGCTTTGTGGATTTCATAGCTGGTTAAGCTGTGTATTTAACTACGGTGATCAATTATGTCTTCACATCATTCTAACCCTAATCCCAAGCTCAAATGTATGATCTTTCATATATTCATTTGAATAATCACACCCGAAGGAAATTCGTCCTTTAATGATGGCTTCTCGCTTTGCATCCTAAACATAAAGGAAAATTCGGACCGCGTTTGCGTGGGTTAGAAGATCATTCAACCTTGCATACAGCCCATTACATTAACTAAGATTATTAACACTTAGAGACTTGTCTCCTTCATTTGACTTCACTGCAACTTTAGTTGACTTTCTGTATTTGGTTTCGTAAAGTGACGATTCCTCACAGCTACGATCGATTGATTTTCATTCCTTCAATTGCCTTGGAAGGTGAGTTGCTTTCATAGTTGTAATCGTCTGTATAATTTGATCTAGTGATCATGACTGAAGCGAGTGACTACATGCCATGTTTTTTCTCCAAAGCACAGGTCAGAGTTGCGATTTGTAAATCGCAGCTAATGACAACCGCTATATCGATACAGCCTAGTAGCTATCGAGAAGATCTGATCATTTTTTCCCGACACGCCCAGAAGTATTCACGAATGTTCAACAGCATTACTGTTTTTCTGTTAAAGTTCCCCTCGACAGCAGCACCTATTGCGTCCAAAATTGCATTGCTAAAGGCACTTACATTACGAGAACATCGAATAAAAATATGCTCCGGCAAGAGAAACTTTGAAAGAAAACACTAATTAAAAAAGCTGTTGGACATAAGGGAAGGTTGTTGGTGTGTAACAACCAAGCTGATTGAAACAAGCTGAGAGCTACTGAGCTGTATCGACGTAGTTGTTGAGAAATGCTACATAGTTGGATTAATTTTAAGCGCTGATAAGTCATGGCTCTAAACATCATGCACCTGCATTGACTCATCATGCAGTAACATCAAGTGGATTTTTTCCCAATTTTTTTTGTATTTTTTCTTCTTACAGATTTCGAGCTCTTGTGTAATGGAACCTTTGAAGGCTCTTTTTCTCATAATTTTGGGCCTGTCTTCAGGTACGAAGTGTGTATTTAACAATTATTCCTCGAGCCCGAATAAGCTATGAGTCAATAGCCCATGAGGCCGAAGGCCTCATGGGCTATTGACTCAGAGGCCATGAGGGCGAGAGGAATAATTGTTTTAGTAAAATCCAACTAGTTGGTCAAAAAACTATCGAGACAAACCATCTTTCGCTAGTAAAAGCGATTCAGCCGCCATTGTTTTGGTTTTCAAAGCCGGCGCTTTTCGCTACTAGTGGGCTATAACAAATAGCCTACTAGTAGCTCAACCAATCAGAACGCAGCATTGATAATAGACCACTAGTTGGATTTTACTAAATAGTTTAATCAATATGCTAAGAGACAAGGGGTGTGAGTCAAACAAAAAAGAATCTTGTTGATTGATGTTAGTTCTCTGGCCGGTTTCGCCTAATAACTGCAAACGTTATCAGAGAACAGATTGCTGAAAAGGAACTTTATTTTTCTTTCAAATGCAACTTATGTCATCGTAATGTTGGGAACAATGCAACAAAACCACAAAAACAACGTGCCTGATGAAGTGAAATTCCTGCCTACAAAATGACCAATCATCATCTCCTCTAGTGTATTAGCATATGACCATCACGTGCTCAAACCGACACTCCCTGTTCCACGCCGCCTACATGGCTTCATGCCAACTCTATCATACTGCCTTGCCGAAGTTTCTTTCTCCACAATGGACTTCCTTCCGCCACTCGTCTACTGATGATCTTGACCCCTCGAACGCTGTTAAACAGTCATTAGTACCCTTACTTCTGAGTACAAACAAACGAATCTCTTGAGATTTGGAGTTCATAAAAATGGCCAATTTCAAGTGTTCCCATGGCCAACGAGTCAGAGACAAATATGTCCACATAGTTTTTAGAGGGAAATGGTTATGAAGCCCGGCAAACATCAAAGAGGCAAACAAAGACTCCAAGATTTATGATGAAGCTAAACGATCGTGCACAATCTTTTGTTCTGCGCTCATATACTATGCATGAATTAAGGTGGCTCGAAAGAGTTTCCAACACTATAGTGCACTAGTAGTGCAATGTTGTGCTGTGCTTTGTATTGCAATGCAGTGCAGCGCGGTATTGTTCTGTGCTGTACATGGCTGTTCTGTGTTGTTCTGTGCTGTGCTTCTGTGCCATGCCTCGCTCTGCTCTGCTCTGTTCAGTGTCAGACAGTGGTGTACACTGTTGTTGCTACATCGTCCATTCATCCTACATAATTCCTTTGCGCGTCTATCATTATATTCCAATCAAATAGACAACCTGCACTACAATTTTTGCCATTTCTAACAGGCAGAGGATATTTATACAGAAGCAGTGGGGATTGGCACAGGAATAAATCAAGACACTCTACAACAACTCGCAGGTGCTAATAACCCTGTACTTCTGGTGGATGACTTTGACAAGCTCCAGGAAGAGATTTCGGATATCAAATCAAAGGCTTGTTCTGGTGAATGGTCAGAGATTATTAACCGACGATTCTGGTTTACTTGAGCCATTTCCGTTTGATCCCTAAATTAAGGTCCATTTTCAAATTTAAGGCTGTGTTTTTTTCACTTGCAGTTACTTCGATATTAATCATTTCTTTTTTTCACTTTCACGAGATATACCCTTCATGTATATTTTCTACAAAATTAATAAGGGTCCTCCCTTTATTAATCAAAATATTAAAATTATGCACTATTAATGAATATAAAAAGGTGATAAGATTGCCTTGGAGTAAGACTCAACAGTTTTTAATTTTGTTTTGCAGATTAAAGACGTTCATCGTTCAAAACCCAATGTTTGAGACGAATGGCGTAAACAAGATGCGAGCTTGTTTGTTTGTTTGTTTGTAATTTGTTATTTCAGTTTCTTTGTAGAGAATAGCATAACAGTGAATACTGAGATCTTAAAACCGTGAAAAAAAACACACGATTTAAATAAAGGTCGCCGGCAATGACTAGGTATTTAATTTCGTTTTTTTTTTTGTTTTGTTTTTTTTTTCTGTTGCTGATTTGAGTTAAGAAACGTCAACATCACATTGAACAGAATATAACCACTTGACTACATCTTTAATTTAGTCTAATTCCAAGATAATATTTCGTAATCAGTTGATATAATTTTGGACCAGGGATAAAATGTCAAAAACCTAGTGTTAAAAGGTAAAAAGTGATTTCAGTCTATATCTAGAGGCTTGTGCACCAATAAACGACAGCAAGTGCTTTGTGTTAAATAAATTACTGCAATTTAAAATCATCTCTTTGCCTTGCCTCTTCTCATCAGTAAACATGAATTCACTGCCTGGTTGTAAAAAAGTTTCTGTTTTATTCGCAATATGTCACGGTGTTGTTTAATTACAATGTCCTCAGTCAGCGCCAACAGTGCTAAACCCTGTTTAACCTGAACGCAAATCCCACATGGCTTGTTAGCAAATTATTGTTCATACTATTTGCTCTTCATCGTTGCATCTAAGTAAATTTCCAGTCGGTATTTCGATATTTTCGGGCGAAAGTTTACAAAGAAAGTTATCCCCCGAAAATATCGCGTCGTCCAGACCAGCTGCCCCTGGGTCTCCGAGGATGAGTTGGTCTGAGCTAACCGCCGCCTGGTTAGCTCATTTGGTAGAACGCCGGAATGCCGTGCTGGAGATCGAGGGTTCGAGCCCCAGACCAGACCAACACTCAGGGTCCTAAAATAACTGAGGAGAACGAGCTGCCTTTGTAATTATATTTGCAAATGGTTAGACGTTCAGGTCTTCTCGGATAGGGACTATAAACCGTAGGCCCCGTCTCCTGTATCTTCGATGTTATGGTTAGCAGAGGTCGTAAAAGAACTCATACGCTTATCGTAAAGTTCCCAGTGTTGTGGTCTGGCCTTTGTTGTTATATTGAGGGTTGGGGTGGGAAATGTTCGGAGATATTAGCTATGATAAAGCTACTCTAAAATCCGAGGGTAAATATTCACTCACTCACTCACTCACTCACTCACTCACTCACTACAAGGTAACTGTGAAATGAGGACGTCCAAGTTCTTCCTATATAACTGCACGATAAATTCGATTTATCCTTTATATGTTAGTGTAATTATTCGATGACATACGTTATAGATGACATAGGTACCGTTAAAGATTTCCACTGAATTCAATCAATTACTTCTTGATATTGATTACCCAAGGCCTAAATCGATCAAATGATAATACAACACCCTCAGAACTGATTTTGTCTTAGCGGAGATACGCCTTGTTGCATAAAGGTTGGCACACACGATGAGACTAGTCCCTGCGACTTGTCCCTGCAACAAGTCGCAGGGACTAGTCGCATCGTGTGAAGTGGCCATTTTTGCCACAAAATCTAGTCGCAAGGACCAAAATTTGGTCCCTGTGACTAGTCCCACGAATTTAAACTGGTTTGAATTCTTGGGACTAGTCGCAGGGACTAAAGTTGGTCCCTGCGACCAGATTTTGAAGCAAAAATGGCCAGTTCCCACGATGCGACTGGTCCCTGCGACTAGTCGCAGGGACTAGTTGCCAGTTCACACGATGCGACTAGTCCCTGCGACTTGTTGCAGGGACTAGTCGCAGGGACTAGTCGCAGGGACTAGTCCCATCGTGTGTGCCGACCTTAAGGCTTAGTGTTGTATTCGCTCTGCTGTGATTTATAGCTTTCCATTCATTCAACATTGTTGTGATGTTCGTAATTCTTATGTAATGACAGGCGTCAAGTTGTGCTCTTCATCTATTGCTATACTTGTGCGAAATCATTTTTATTCTAGTTATTTATTCCAGAAATTTTAACAACATCCTATGGTTGTCAAATGCTTGTTATTAATGGCAAATTAAGAAAATGATTCATTGTCAAAATTCAGAGGAGTGGCAATTGTGAAGAGTTTTGTTATGACTTGTCTCGGTCTCGTTGCTCCGTAATTATAACCAATGTGTCAGTTAACATTTAGCATTTCTATCCCCATGTCTCCAGTTCAATGGCTGGAAAACAATTATGCAAGGCTGATAGCCTAAACTGAAAGTCAAAGAATTGCAACCGTGGACAGCTGCAGTTTCGACCTTGTTGGGTCTCGTCTCATATAGAATGCTCAGCCCATAGAGCCGGGGGCACGTACGACTCGGGTTGGTTCTCGGCAGGCATCCCAAAATAGACTTAATTGTTTTCCACTACTGACGTGTGTTGCATCCTTTTGTGCTGCCGGATTTTGTCTCGCCTCTTTTTATTTTATTATTATAAGTATTGCCTCGGGTGGTTCACATGATGTCTCTCCCAGCCCCATAATCGACCACAGGAATTTTGATAGAGCTTCCATCACGAAAATTGTCTTCTCTAGTAATTATTACAGTTACTTCGCCCGACTTCCGGCATTAAACACGCAATCTCTCCTGCACGCTAATGACAACTAATGAACTCATCAGTTGATAACTATTGATGTCATTGATGCGAGCTAACGTTCTCCTCAAAGAAAACAGCCTTCGTCTTTCCCAAGGCCACAAAATACACTACAGTTTTTCTGTTACTACATCTATGAGAATGGAAAATCTCAGTGCAAAGTGTTTCAACCCAGCAGCGTGGGAAAATAATCCGTTCTTGAAACAAGGCTCGCACATAAAGGAGACTCTTAATGTACATTTTAGCTTTGTTTTTTAAACTCCCACACACGTTTTTACCCGCGGGGAACGTTTCTATAGAAAATCGCTGAACCAAGCAGTTCAAGGGTAAGGTGTGTACTTCAAAACTCATTAACAGTTGTACAGTATCGCAACATCACGGAACCTTGAGCAAACCTGTGCTGCTTAACGTCTACAGGATACTGGATATTCTCTATCTCTCAGCCTACTTTCCTGTTAAGTTTTGAGCCACTGAAGACTGATTAACTTTTCATTATTTTTCAATCGCCAGGGAAGGTGAGTTTTTATTTGTCAACTCGTTAGACTTCACTTCATTCGTAAATCATAGCAAGACCTCTTCGTTCCAAACCGGTGCAGACCACTAACTTTAAGGCTGTTTTGATGGCTCTTGGCTCAAATCCATCAAGAACCTTCACGATCACGACTGCACGAATGCATCATTCCTTGTTCTTAAAAGTCTTCTGCCAACTTAACAAGGTTTGTTAATGAAACATTTTATTATGCTTCACTGTTCGCTCACATGTGTAGTGCATATTCTAGATCTTGTTTATATTACTTGCCATTACAGCCGGTTCTGGATCGTTGAGTATATTAATTCAAGACAATCAATAGAAAATGCCGAGTTGTTAATAAGTGCGTGCTTTTCTCATCGCGCATCACTTTCACCATCATCTTCAAGCGTAAGTTTCTCCTGCAGGTTTGGATTTAACACGTAAGAGACGCTATGCTGGCTTTGATGTTCAGTATCATTTTTGGCCTGACCTTAGGTAAGGAATGTATACGCCAATAGTTCATTCTTTTAAAATAGAGGAGTTCTGTAAGGAATGTTATTGACTGATTTAGGTCAAGATAGTCTAAAAGAGTTTCTTTAATTATGATTCACTGACGGCACTACCGTCTTGGAGACACGAGAAGCAAAGACGACAGCAACGCAGCTAACCGGCTGAGGACGACACCTAGTCAAATGCCAATTTATATTTTACAGGGGCACCCGACGATCAAATTAAGCAAAAAAGCCTCTGAGGGATATTTCTGGGCTCCTTGTAATGTTTAAAGACTGTTTAAAGAGTTATTTTAATCAGCTGGAAAAATTTGATCTGTTCGGATTTCTTAGCTAAAGATTGAAGTACCCGAAAATTTTAGGGAATGAACTTTTCATTTCAGAATTTGCTAGCTGAACGTTACCTTCGAAGAACTTCTCTGGGAACTTTTTTCTTACCCGAAAATGCTAGGCGACCTTTTTTAGAGCCAGAAATTTCAAAAATATCCCTTCCGAAAATCTAAGTGACTGTTTTTCCCTGCATCTCTCTGGTTGCGAATCTTTTTGGTGATGTTTTAGTAAGAAATCAGTAGCTTTTTGGCAATGCATTATCCGAAAGTCTTAAAAAGGGTAGACTCTCCCGAACAGATATTTCATCGAAGTTTCTCGTTGGGTGCCCGTGATTTTACATGTTCAGTACACCAATGGCTCTAGAAATGTGCCCCGGCTAAATATTCAAGGAAAGTGTTCAATTGCAAATGGAAACACGACAACTTAGCGGTCGTCGTTCAAGTTCCTCAGACTTCGCAGAACTTTAAACTACATCATTTAATGTTGTTATTTTGCAGAGAACGGCGAAAAATGTACAAGAT
Organism: Platygyra sinensis; assembly: GCA_019787425.1. NCBI lineage: Eukaryota > Metazoa > Cnidaria > Anthozoa > Scleractinia > Merulinidae > Platygyra > Platygyra sinensis. The sequence goes on from JAHPZR010023595.1 coordinate 34,321, forward strand.
TTATAACGTACGTGTGCGGTCATTGTTTTGTTCACAAATCTTTTTTTTTGTTTGGTGACTTCTCATTGACAGCGTCGTCGTTGTTTTCTTACATCAGATTTGTGGCTACCCATATATGAAATTCGACTGTAAGAAAACTTAATTCCCTACATTATAACAACAAGTCAAATTAAACGCTAACAGAAAATTAATAAGGTAGCAATATTTTCCTCTCATAGCAAGTAACGGTGGCTACACTGATTGGTCAGCATGTTCTGAGTGCAGTTTGGAGTGCGGAGGAGGAACGCAGACCTTTATAAGAACCTGTGTGCCATTGAACGATGAGGGCTGCAGTGAACTGGAACAAACTGTGAAGACAGAGTCATGCAACGACCAAGAATGCCGTGAGTTTTCTTTCCACTGTTCGTCTTGTTTGTTTTTCTTTTAGTTCTTCGGCCTAATCGAAAAAGACAAACTGAGAACTGACACACGTTAGTTATTACGCCATATCTCAGGGTGTGACATCAGAAGTTTCAAAAAATCTCCCAAGCCATGAAGAATGCATGAGCACGGAATAAACTATTCGAACAGAAATAAGCGGTGCCAAATGTGGTGAAACATCCTGTCAAAAGTATAATTACCATCAATAAAATTATTCTCCATTAATTTTTGGGAGCAATTCCTGTTTCATGATTATCATTCGCTGTAACGACTGCAAGAGACATATCATATTACTTCCAGCAAAGATGATAAAAAGTAGTCTAGGAGAAAATTTGTTTTAAAAAATAAAAAATATACTCTATGCTATAATTTGGACATATAATACCTCTGATCACGGCCAATGTCATAGTCATGTAAAAATCTCAATTCTGTCTTCGTTTATAGCTAGTCTCAATGATTTAATTCAAGTCAAACCCCTACGTAATGGAGCTGTACTGTTTTCATTAGAAGATAAGCGTACCAAACTTCTCAATATTTTTGCAGCTCTTGACGGAGGTTACACTGATTGGTCGATTTCTGGGTGCAGTGTGACGTGTGGGGGAGGAATACAGACACTCACAAGAACCTGCACCAATCCCCCGCCAGCTAACGGTGGAAAGAATTGCAGTGGACTGGGACCATCAGAAGAGGAAGTCTCGTGCAACGAACAAGAATGCCGTAAGCTACATGTTCTCAATGACGGTTTTATTGCTTCCCTGGTTTAGGTAATATATAGTAACAAGCACTGTTCCCATTACAGCTATCAACGGAGGTTATTCCGAATGGTTGAAATGCACTGAATGCACTGTCACGTGTGGAGGAGGAACACAGATATTAACAAGAACCTGCACCAATCCCCCGCCTGCTAAAGGTGGACAGGACTGCAGTGGACTGGGGCCAGCCGTAAGAAAGGCTCCTGCAACGAACACGAATGTCGTGAGTGTTTGTCCATAACAGTTATAATTGAATTCACAAGCTGTTTTCCTTTCTCTCTACAAAAGATTTCAAATTTATTTGTTTTTTGATGTATTTATTGATATGTCGATGGAAAATAGATTAAGCCAAAGAATAACTCATAAGTGTTTTTTCTCAATAACATATTGGAACCAAAACGAAATTTAAGTCTGAAGGTACATAGATTTGAAGCAAAATTCAACTTCCGTAAGAATGCCTTTTAACCAAGAAGGAAAATTTTATGGAGTACTAAACTGGAATTGTTGATTGTTCGCTGACAGATGGGCTTATCAGTGAGGGGAAAGAGGCTTATAATTTATAATTCGTGGGACACTAAACGTGAAGCTTTCTCTTGAGGCTCTATATGAATATCAATCAAACTTGTATGTCACTTAGTTTGCTATTTATTTAACAATTTCTTTCTGTGCTCTTTGATCATACAGCACCTTCATGTAAAGCAGGGCTTGACATCGCATTAGTTGTCGACAGGTCTAGCAGCATTAGCAAAAGAAACCTAGGGAAAGCTGCGGAATTCTTGGAGGACCTAGTAGACAAATTCAACCCCGGACCAGATGAAGATCACTTCGGGTTGATCACTTTTAGCAGCAAGGCCAACACGGCGTTCACCTTCGCCGATTCAGAGTACCACGACAAGGAAGCCATCAAGCAAGAAATAGCCAACCGACTAAATACAACAGCAAAAGGAACTCGTACTGACCTCGCTTTGAGGGCAGCGGATGATCTGTTTACCCAGGCTGGAGGAGACAGAGCAGGCAAACCAAATATCATGATTGTGCTTACGGATGGAAAACCAAAGGGTCTCAAAAAGCAGACTTTCGAAGAGGTTGCCAAGGAAAAAGCAAAAACTTTTGAGGTCAGTATTGCTGGATGACTGGATCGTTGGCTGTTTATATGTCACAGCCAGCCAACTCCTGCTAAGCGTGCAAAGCGTTCCTCTCGATAGTTAAGTTTGGAGATCATTTTCATTGACCAATTTTTGTCCAAATCAGCTCTTTAGGAGAGTTTAAAATCTTAAAACACTCTTAGTATCTGGGCATTTATTTCTTCATCGTTATTTTGAAAGGTGGATGCATGTCTACAATAACATGAATGTTTTAATGAATTTTTATGATCATCATCATCATCATGTCACCATCACCATCACTATCACCATCATCACCATCATCATCGTCATCATCATCATCATCGTCATCATCATCATCACCATTATTATTAAGGTCGGACTACATTTGTTCTCTTGTGACAGGCAAAGCATATTTACGTAGTAGCTGTGGGGATTGGTGAAGGAATAAACGAAGAGAATCTGCGGTTGATCGCGGGCGTTTTTGACGATGAAGATGGTACAGGCCGAGTGGTCCTGGTAGAGAACTTTGATAAACTACAAACGAAGATTGATGAAATCAAAGAATCTGCTTGCACAGGTATAAAGCCTAAAACTTAAAACTTGTCAGCAACACAAATTCCCTATTTTCAGCTACTAAAAAGGGTTGTTTATATATTTTAAATATATTTTTTGACTTAAATTTGAGTAAGATGAAAGTTCTATTTTTCATAAAAGAAATGATCCTTAAATACTTTTGTTCTTGGGCCATCGTAATTTGATCAAAAATAAGACACAAACAGCAGTGATAAACATATTGAACTTGTTCATTTTGACTTGACGTTTCGTATGTACTCTACATACATTTTCAAAAGTAACCGTTGAAATTTAAAACAGCTATTTATATATAACAAAGCGGGTGAGGGGACTGGAACCTAGATTAAGCAAATACTTAACAGTAAAATATAAAATATATATATATAAAATAACAGCTTAATAAAGCATCAGCTTTTCACTTCCGACGTTGACGTTGAAAGCTGGTTGAAGTTCTTGAATAAATAACGTCTCTTTTATCTTACAATGATAGTCTGTTTTGCCCTTCGCTAAAATATCAAAATGATCCCACTTGATGTTATGTCCAGTGGCCTTGACGTGGTCAGCAATGGCTGAAGCATTGTCATTTTTAGCGAGGGCCTTAAAGTGTTCGGTTTTTCTATCGCGAAGCCGTCGTATTTTATATTTTACTGTTAAGTATTTGCTTAATCTAGGTTCCAGTCCCCTCACCCGCTTTGTTATATATAAATAGCTGTTTTTAAATTTCAACGGTTACTTTTTGAAAATGTATGTAGAGTACATACGAAACGTCAAGTCAAAATGAACAAGTTCAATATGTTTATCACTGCTGTTTGTGTCTTATTTTTGATGAAATGATCCTTGCCTTGATGCAGGCCCAAAACAAAAGAGGGTCTATTATAGTCTGGCGGTTTGGCGGTTTAAGTCAATTTTGAGTACCGGTTTTCGGTTTCATTCACATTTATCTGGCGGTTTACGGTTAAGAAATTATCGTGCGGTTGCTGGAAATCATAAATTTAGCTCGCGGTTTTCGGTTTTTGCGTGTTTTTGTGGCGGTTATTCAAACGGAGTTAAGAGGCTCAGAAGCCTGAGCGGTAACTTTATCTTGCTTAAAGCTTCTCTCTTTAACAAAGGATTGCCTTTTAGGGCTAGACTAAGTCAGTCAGGGCTTCCCTCTGTGTCCCCGGCCATGTGGGGAGGGGTGGGGAGGTAATTTGATATAAGGCCAGGCTTCAAAGCTTCGAAAGGGTCACGAAAGCACGTGGAAAGGTGGCGGTGTCGGTTTTTAGAAGAAAACGAAATCGGTTTGCGGTTTCGAAGGAACAAAATATGGCGGTTTACGGAATGTACGACCCCCTATAATAGACCCTCACAAAAGTAACGTTAAAAAGGCGAGCAAATCTAAATATCTACATTTATCTCATTATGAGTAAAATCATTTAAAGTAAAGAAAAACCATCTTTTCCAATGTAACGTTTCTCTGTTATTTCTTTCAAGAGTGACTAATTATTCTGGTCTTAAATTCAATTGATGCAATTTTCGTATTCTTTTCACAGATTAAAAGGCTTGAATTTTGAACTGCTCGAAAAAGGATTGACGAAAACTACTTGATGGTGGGCATAGACTTAAAAAATAATTGTGAGATTTCGATACATTGTACCAGACTTTGTAATAGGTTAAATTAAATGCGTTATCATGCATTGTAAAGTGTATGCTTAGTTATGACTGTAGGGAAAAGATAGAAGATTTAAGTACTCTGCATTAGCTTACATTTTTAATGCTTACTTCAACTTCTTCTGCCAAGCAGTGGACTACGTCATTCAGACTGTGTATTGCTTTCATTTGATGCAACAGAAGTCGAAAAGTTAATTCGTAAAGTTCAACAATTTACTTTTATTTTGTTATACAGCTGTTGCGTGTCTGAACCCGTGTGTTGCCTAGAGATCAATAAATGACATGCTGACCTTAACTGCTCTGTTTTGTCGTGTTTAATGCGTTCGCAGATGATCGAAACACCAAGAAAAATATCTCGTTCCCAGACTCCGCGATCTTGTTGGTCAAAGAAAACGAGGCATGACCAGTTATTCACATTGGCCACACATGTGCACAAATAAACCGGTTCTCTTTGTCATTAAAGTGTTTTCGCTGTTCCCCCCACGCCCCACCGCCCTCCCTATCCCTGCTCACTTCCCCTCAATTCATCGTGTTCTTATCTAGCCAGGGCCTCCCCGGGGCCTCCCCGGGACCTCCCCAGGGCAAAGGACCTCCAATGTCTTCAGGGCCTCCCCAACTTGGGGCTTGAAAACAACTGTTGTCACGAAGCTCTCTAGAACCTCTAATTTCATTGGATCTTGTTGGCACGAAGCTCTATTGTTTTAGGGTTAGGGTTCATTGTTACCGTTGTTTGTATATCATTTTCTCAACCAATCCTGTGAGACGTTCCGAAGAGCTTCGTGGCGGCCCGAAAATAACGTTTCCAAAACTCCATGATGGCAGTTGGCAGTCCCAGGATATTAGACTCATCTTTCTTTCATCACAGGACAGACAAATTTTGTTACTCGTTTTTAAATATCAAATAGTTAATTTGATTTTTAACATACATCTTTGATATTTACAAAACAACAGCCAACCATTTTCTTCAATTTCAATCGGAAAGTTCTTAAAAAAATCCATCGGAACGAAACATGAAGTTCTCGACGGTTGAGAGAGACTGAAAAACATGATAGCAAGCGATAGCAAAAGTTTCCTCTTTCTTGACAGTTTTCAAGTGCTTAACATGTCTTAAAATGTGCGGATCGTCTCTAATTTTAGTCTGATTAGTTCATGAAACTGCAGCGAAATAAATGGATTTTAATTCAGCAACACAATTGTTATTTATAGTTTCTTTATTGTGCCCTGAACAAGGTTACACACAAATCACGCAGAAAATCAAAAAGAAATATTCTTACATATATCACTAATCAACCCCCCAACCTAGTTCCCTAAAGACGAATTTTTGGAGTCCAACTCAAAATTTCATGCTGCGGTCCACAACAATAGCATCACTGCTTTTTTCCTTCACATGCAATCTACCCTTTCAAACCCGTGGCACACTACCATAACAAAACAATGCTATAGGCGCCTGTGTTTATAACATTACTGATATAATATTCTACTTTTTAATAAATAATTGGCACAAGATATTTACATCGACATTCCTAATTAGACTCCAACGCCCGCCCATACGGCGTAGACTTACTTTGGGAAATGGCTAGCGCCTTAAGCATCTGTGTCCCGTAATGTCAAGAGGGTCATCTATCTGCTTTTCTTTAAGAGATTCACGCGGATAAGCGTTCAGAATCGAGGGGGGGGCGGGGGGAATGTGTTTTGTGTTCACAGTCGACGTAGTCGTCCCCCCCCCACCTGAACCCAGTGACGTTGCACCCATCATATATCTGTACACAAATGGACAAGGAATTCAATTAGGACATGGTCTTTTTTGTTGTTTGGCAATGTCCTGCGAACGATAACGGAGTTTTAGAGGTACAAATATCAAATATGTGGTCAAATACTTAGCCTTTGAGGAGGTAAATGAATATGATACATGAATAAATGGGTAATGGAATCTGATCATGAATCATGAAATTTCATGGATCATGGATAGCGATAGCCGATTGATGATAATGACCTTTTAATTATCGTAATTATCGTAACACTTTATGAACTGTTCACTTTTTGGTGAGAAGTGTCGCTTAAGAATCCGATCCCACTTCCTGCTGGTCTCTTCGCTCAACCGATGACACATAAGAATGGAGCCTGTTTTCAAGCTATATGTGGTTTTCTCACTTTGTTTCCTCAAATTAGCTGTATGTTTATACAAAGAAAGACACAGCTATTTTTCATACCTACAGCTACAATAATGATGAAATGAATGACAAGTGAAATCTGTGGTGAGCACTTCCCGATATGAGCTGCAAACACTGTTGTAGTTAACACAGTCCAGGATTTTCACTTCCCTTTTGTTCTGTAAAAATGCCTCCCGTCTGTTTTGTTTCATGTACAGTTGGGAATCCCCATGATTTTGACGAAGTCGCGGGACCGGCCAAGTTTGTTCGTTAAAATGGAGGGTTTCCTTGTAAAACTTCTATAAAAACGAATCTGAGGGGAAATGAAACTAAAATGGTTCGTTTATATCAAGGTCATAGTTTAATGATTGATTTGTAAACACAGGTGACTTCTGTGAACTAACTAATTTGGCCATTCCCTGACATGTAAATTAACCATTGACTGAAAAGGTCGCTGTCTCTTTACCAAAGGATTAAAGGATTTTGTTGAACTGTTTGATCCTGTTCAGCGTTTTATCTTCTGTCACGTGTTGACATGTGTATTTTGGTTTATATCGAGGTAACATTGTATTTTTTTCCCAGAATGTTAAAAAGTTTGGGCTTTCCGGATTTCGATGCGTTCAGTATCATGGTCGAAATCCGAAGAATTGCTATATAACTTGAGTGGGTTCTATGTCCCATACATTTTACACGGTACCACACTTTTCGACTGAACCGGCGACGTAGACTACGTCCGTCATTATATCGAGGATCCCTTGTTAAATTATGGGTTCGTTTAAATCGAGGTCCCCTACTGTAGTTAAAAACAACAAAATAAACGTCTTACCTATTGATCGTCAACGTGTGTACCTACATAAATTTGTTCTGTATTCCTTTACAAACAGGTTTATTTCTTTCATAAGACAATATTTAATCTCGGTGCTGTTGTTATCCCAAGTAAAAGAAAGTAAAAAAATGGAATCTAACTTGTCTATCACAAGCAGTGAAAATCCAAACTGGGAAAGGAGTCAAATTCATCAAATATTTTTTGCCGAGACATATTTGGTTAAACAAGATAATACCCAGGTGGAGATAAGACAGAAAAACACGCGGGGTCACCATCAGACTGAATATCCCACCGCGCTAGAAACCTGGGGAATATCATGAGTAAATGTTTCCGTCGAATTATTGAAACACTGCCTGTGTTGCAATAAAAAATATTGGAAAATTAATAAACCCGACATACCTCCTTTTTGGCACAAAATATTCCGTCACCCGAGCATTTGTCCCTTAACGAAACTACTCTGTTTCCTCAAGAGCGCGGGGGGGGTGCCGTGTTTGACAGTGCTCATATCTTAGGAGGAGTAAATCATTATGGCATTGCGGAACAGATAAATAGTCCACCATGAAGCACAACAAATGTTCTGAACATAATTGCTTACTGCTAAATTTTAGAATGGATGACTGGGAGTTGGAGTTGGGGGTCCCTGAAAACCCACAGCATAAACTGCCCCGTCCAGTGATTTTAGAAAGGGGTTTATAACCTGTGTGTCAAATTATGAAAATTGGTGGAATATCCTAAAATCTATCATCATTCGTTGATTTTGGTGGAATTTAAGGGGTAGTTGTAAGTGCGTGGTGGCAATGACAGAAGCATACAGTGCTGAGAATGGGTTTTTTGCAGATTACTATGTTATCCTTTCTCGGTCTTTTCATGTTGAATCCATACAATACAGTCCAAAATTATTGAATTTCGTATATTAGAAACTTAATGGGGCAAAAATTCCATGGGTTTCCCTTCCAATTCCCCAGTGGAAAAGTATATCTGGATAAAAATATTTACCTTCACATGGTGTGGGCCTAGGGTACAAACTTGATGAATTTGGTCCGAAGATGGAGTCTTGCGGATATAATCACAGCAAGAGGCAGGGGCAGAGGAGGTATTGACCCATATATGGACTATATATAGTTGTACGAAGTGCCTGCGGAATAGGGTATAGTTTGTTTTAAAGTTATTCGCCCCTATTTTTGCCGTGTTCCGGGTGTGGGTCCTTAGCCAGATGTAGTAGCTTAAATTATCTGTATTGACTCTAATTTCCTGGAGTGTGAAACAAACTTGCCTACATTGTAATACTCACTGTTTTTTTCATAACATCCAATGTATGTTAGCTAAGAAAAGAATAGAATAAAGGTTTTTCTTTTTATTCAATGCTATTTAATCGAGAGAGTCATTTTTCGGGGTATTGGGCTTTCAAAAAGGGTAATCAGCTTTTTGTAGCTTTTCTTAGTCCTATATCGGTTAAGGGTTCAAGAACCGTCTCGTCGGCAAACAGTCCACCCAATA
>JAHPZR010023597.1:0-10598 GCA_019787425.1 Platygyra sinensis
CGTTTCAAACGGAAACTGTCTGTAAAGGGACAATGAAAAGGCTTCCTAATAGATGTGACGATAAGTTTTTCCTGCGAGCGCTGTAATTTCTGGCTGAACGGAGAACTGAACTGACAACTGGGGAAATCTAGCTCTGGAGAGCACTGCTTTGCTTGCGGGAACGGAATCTCGTCACGAATTCCTGGTACACGGGGATCTACTTCGATGGTCTTCACTACGGACGTCAAGGAAGAGACATAACTTGGTCCAACAGTAGTTTATTCTGCACTCGGCTGAGTGCTCGACGATGTAATCAAAAAACTTTACAAATGCACTTACTTATATATCATCCTAACAAGCTAAGTGTTTACAATATGGTAATGAAACCTGTAACATACAATGCGAGCGGAAAAGCCTTAATTACGATAGCAAATCTCAATCAACACTGCGAAGTTTCTTAAATTAAAAATAGATTGCTAAGATTAAAGGTTGAAAGGTTGAAATTAAGATAGAGCAAACTTAGGAAATTAAAATTCTCACTTGGTGTTACCGAGAGCAAAGAAAACTTGTCCATGAATAGAACTTCATTACTGGAATATAGTTCAGCTGGCTAACTCTCAAGAAAACTCATAAAACTTCATTAGTGTAAAGTAGTTCAGCTGGATAGCTTCCGAGGGAACGGAAGATAGATTTTACTAATGAAAGGAAACTCAAACGAACCGATAACGAACTATTTGTATTCTAAATGATAGTCGGTGTTGCACGCGCACAGGTGTACAAAGAGTCGGTAAAGTACAAAGTAAAACAATAACTTAAGATTTCTAACTAAGATACTACTGTTGGCTTTTCTATATTTTCTCGTTGGTTACAATATTTTTGAAATTGAAAACATGCATTTTTAGGTCCAAACAATGGAAAACTCTTCGATCAACAAGTTCCTTATTTGCTAATAAAATAGATTTTAAATCTTGAAAGTGAGCGGTTCTTCCTATTTCACAACAATACTGAAAGCTAACTTAAAATCATAATAACTTGGACGAGGTAAAGAACAATTTGGGAATTGCTCCGTAGCAATATGCACTCCTGATCTCCCGGCACAAACTAAAGCAAAGAGAAGAAGAGAAAGCATCCGGAATCGATGTCCCAGAGCTCACAGAGCTCGATGCCTTACTGGAGGAGATTCTGGAGCGAGAGCAGATCGCAGAAGAAAGGACTGATGCCCTGAGAACTGAGAAGAAGGCGAAAGATGAGAAAGAAAATGCTGCAGCAGAGGAAATCAGACAAGCAGCTCTTAAAACAATGACAAAAAGAAAGAGCGATGATAGTGGTGAGAAACCAAAAAAAACTAAAGTGAGGAGAAGCACCTCTGATGCAATCGAGTTTTTGACCGAGAAGTCAGAGAAGGAGAGAGAATTGAAGAAGGAAGAGTTAGCCATCAAAAAAAGAGAGCTTGATCTAGCAGAAACCAGACGAGAAGAGGCTGCGCAGCAGCAACAGACCATGTTCTCAGCGCTGATGAACCAGATGCAGCAACAGCAGCAGCTTCAACAGCAAAACCTTCAAATTATGCTTAACCAGCAAAACAAGGTATTTATGGCATTGCTGGAAAATATGAAAAAGCATTAAGCTCGAACCTTGTGAATACGGAAGAGCCCTGAACTTGTTGAGTTGACTTTTATTACTTCAGTTATCTGCCAAGGGTCCTGTCATTTACCTGACTCGTTATTGGTGGGGAATATGTCCATTGGAAATATTAAATGCTTAGCTTGAGTGAGCACTGGACATTGTGCGAATTACTATTTCTCTGTTAATTTATTGAATTAGGTATAAGAACATGTTAACCTACCATGCCTCCTTGATATTTGAATCAGGGCATTGTCGATAGATGTAATTGTTCATTTTCTACATACAGTCTTGTGACTTTCAAGAAGAAATAAAAAAAATTGTCTTTGTCAATAGACAGATATCTTTCTGTTCAAAGGGGCCTAATTGTCCAAAGTTTCCCCCAATGTGCAATTACTAGATGCACACAAAAAAATAGCATTTATAGGTCTATTCTTTCCTACCGTTTGGTTCCCTTTGCTTTCATGTAATTTGTTGATAGTATTTCATACATTTAGAGATTGCACTCCAGAAATTGAGCCTATTTTGAGCATCATCGAGGTAAAATCTCTACAGAAGCATGGGTATCTTCACTCAGTCATGTTAGATTGGGGTAGCTCTCACCCAGGGTTAACTCTGAATAATTCATTAAATCACCATGGTAATTATCCCTGGGTTAGTGCCAGCTCAACATAAGGCAAACATGCCCGGCTCTGGCTTCTATATATATGTAACTTGTTTGATACAAAAATTCCAAACAAATTGACCTGCAATGTTGTGCTTAAATTTATTATCACTCATTTCCTCTTTCAAAAAGTACAATGATGTGAGAAATATTCTTTAACCTATCAACATACCAACGTCTACCATGGTTAACTGCAGTTATACCGTTTTGATACATATTTTATCAGAGGCAATGTACACTGGGTAATAGTGGTTTCCTAGCCAAAGTATGTGTCAAGAGTGGGTGGCTTAAGGTCAAAAAATTCTGAGGTCGTATTACCATACAAGCATGTTATTGCATTACGCAGTAAGACAGAAACAACATAGATCTTCCCCACGCTGCTGAGGAAAAGCTTCAGATCTTTTTTAAAGTCATTAACTTAAATGAATTATTACATCTCCGAACAGCCATTCAACTGAACTTCTAACAGCACTCATCTCTGTATTGTACTGCTCCATTTGTGGTGTCAATACACCATGTCTAAAGGGTCCTTGAATCTGCACTCTAAGGGGATAGGCAGGGTCACCATAAACACAGACTGCCTGGCCAGCTGGATTGTAGGCAAACCGTTGAAGGTCGTATAGTAACTGTGAATCAGCAAGCATTCCTGCGTCATGTTTTCTTCCCTCTAAAAATAGGTAGGTGATGGTAGGTGTAAGAGTAAAGGTTGCTGATAATTGGGTTACATAAGTTGTTGATTATATGAGTACTTCAGAAATGTTTTTCTAATTTCATTTTTATTGAATACGAAAATCGATAAATTTAGTCTGCCCTATAGCCCTGCTAAATGTTTCAGTTCTCGAATCTTTTCCCTGTTTTTAAAATTAGTACTATAGACCCACAAAAATTTACAATTGCTGTCATGCATTTCTCAAAAGCGGATCACGCCGGTCCGTGCTTTACAGCTGGTAGCCTGTACTGTTTTGTAACTTACCAACTGGGCCATGCAGATTTCCTATCAAGCCATTTGGCAAAGCAACGCTTTGAAATTTCAAGGCATGAACCCTTTTATGGCCATTATAAAGAAGTCGCTGATGTTCTCCAGGTCTTGATATTGGCCTAACGGTACCGTCAATAAACCCAAAACAATTGGGCAGTGGGGCTCCCCTGGCTGTCACAGCATCAACGTAAGTCTGCAGGTTGACAGGGCTAAGGACCTCATGATTCCAGTTTAGTACTCTGTTCCCATGAACATTATACACATAGTCAATCATATGATTGGTGATCATGCTAAGAACTGGAACAGGTTTAGCGAACCTATGGATCATGTCTCCATATCTGCATGGGAATGAAAGCCGCTTCAACAGCATACAGAGACCTTCTAGTCCATCACAAACAGAGCGCTGACTGCAAGTAATCATGTCAGGGATTTGCAGAACTTCCTTCAGAATTCGTATATCTCGTTTTCTAAAGCGGAACTCTGCAAAACTTTCGGACTCATCGAGCTCTTCCAGGTCAAAAGGCGCGTACGAATCATACGGAAAGTCCAGGTTTTTCGATGCAAAGAGGTCGTACAGAAGAACAAATTCATCATCATCGATAAAGCCATCGTTGTGATTAACTAGAAGCAGATTTCGGACGTTTTTGAAAGCCATAGCGAGAGGAACTAGTCGAAGAACCAAAAGTCGTCGTCTCCTCAAAACAACACACTGCTTAACTTTCCTTTTTCCCGCCAAGAACGAAACCCTCGACCCAATCCTCCTTGCGTTGCGAACGTCGTCGTCGTGCATTTCGTTGTCGATGCTTAAGGTCCCTAATACCAAATTCAAACCATTGACAAGCAATCCTACTAAAGCTAGAGAAGAGAGCCTTTCATCTTACCTGCGTAAACTACGAAAGGATGGAATAATTGATGACGCAGTTTTCCAGAAGATCTTACCCGGTGGGTCTTCCCCAGGTGTTTTATATGGCCTCCCAAAAGTTCACAAGACTGGATGCCCCTTCCGGCCTATTGTTTCCTCAGTGAACACGTACAATTACAACCTAGCGTCTTACCTTGTTGGAATACTTCAGCCGATTTCCACTAATCAACATACAGTTAAAGATTCATTTCGGTTTACTGATTGGGCTAAATCTTTTAAACATAATAATGGAATAATGTGCTCTTTCGATGTCTGTTCGTTGTTTACAAATGTGCCACTTGACGAAACAATACAAATTTGTCTAGACAAGCTGTACGCCCTTCCTGATTCGCCAGCAATACCTCGTCCTGTTTTAAAGAAATTGTTAGACTTTGCTACCAAGAAAAGCCACTTTATCTTCGATGGTCAGTATTACGACCAGTTTGATGGTGTTGCCATGGGCTCACCTTTAGGCCCCGTTTTGGCTAACATTTTCATGTGTGACTTTGAAGAAAAATGGCTAACTAACAGTCCCAGATTTCACCCTACACTTTGGCATAGATATGTTGATGACACTTTTTCCATGTTTGACAGCAAAGATGCCGCTAACGAGTTTTTGAAGTACCTCAACAGCCGTCACAATAGCATCAAATTCACTATTGAATTTGAACAAGCAGAAGAGATTCCGTTTTTGGACATTCTTGTGAAACGCTGCCCAAACAACACTTTTGTCACATCTGTTTACCGGAAGAAGACATTTACTGGACTCTATACTAAATGGGACTCATTTACACCGCGCAAATACAAAATCAATCTTATCCGCACGCTAACCTATCGATGCTTCCGTATTTGCTCCACTGCTTCATTGTTACAATCCGCTGTCGAGGATCTCAAAAGGCTTTTGCTGCAAAATGGCTACCCTCAGGGCATCATCACTTTTAATATCAATGATGTCCTGAACAAGAACAAGAATAAGCCAAAAGAACCCGTTGCAACGGTCCCCAAGAAAGATGTTATTATTTTATTACCTTATATAGGTCTCCATAGCAACCTCATTACTAAGCGTCTTAAATCTTGTGTTAATCGTTTCTACTCTTTTGTTAATGTTAAAGTTATTTTTCAAAACACCCGACGCATCAAATCCTTCTTCCCATACAAAGACCGACTCAACCGATCACAATTATCCAAAGTCATTTACAAAGCTAACTGCTGGGACTGCAAAGATTTTTACATTGGGAAAACGAAGCGAAGACTTCACGACCGGAAAACGGAACATTTCAAGGCCCTTTCGAAACACGATCACTCTTCTGCAATTGCTGATCACGTTAAAACAACTGGCCACAACATCAACTGGGACCATTTTGACATTTTGGCATCTGGCAAGACTGACTACCATTGTAAAGTTAAGGAGACCTTGTTTATACAAGAGTTACAGCCAGCTTTGAACGCCAATGTCAGCAGTGAAAAGCTTTTACTCTATTAGAAAGCCTTTTCATTGTCCCTTTACAGACAGTTTCCGTTTGAAACGTCTTAAATTTCTATTAATTGCAGTTGTTTTCTGTCTAGGTTCCAGACCCCCATTTATACAGTATAAATAGCTTTTCAAAAAATTTGTAACCGTTATTCTTTTGAAAATGTATGTTGACTAGCATACGAAACGTCAAGATTATAAAATGAAAGTTTTCAATATGTTTATCACCGCTGTTTGTTTTATCTTTTTAATCAAGTTACGATGGCCGAAGACCAAGAGTTTATAAAAGTGTGTGTTAATGGAACATTAAACAATTTATTATGTCTGTTCTATAGAACTATTATTCACTGATCAATGGCATGCAATACCAGTGAGGGGTCCAGGGAGCCTGCCCCTCCCCCCCCCCCCCCTATTTAGGGTAAAAAAAGAAAAGAATGCAGAATGAAGAAAAGCCCGCAGGGCAAGCAAAACAAAACCACCCCTCCCCCCTAGCTCAAGGTCTGTTTATTTCATTTCTTCATTTGATAGTTTGTGCTCATTGTGTTTGACCAGAGTTCTTACTCTGGTTTTAGTATTACAATGTGTCACTGACCCCCCCCCCCCCCCCCCTCCTTCCCACCAATACACTGAAGAAGTAGAATAATATGTAATTTCATATGCATATAAACAGTATTTTCTTCCATTTTACACTCAGTCTGGTGAACATAAAAATTCAACAACACATCTTTGAATGAACTCATTCCCAATAGACTTCTGTTTAAGTCATTCGATAAGGAGAACAATGCAACAGGTCATTTTGGCAAAGATAATTACTGGAAGTGGTGTACAAGGTTAGGCAATGGTAAATTCATGCAAAAACTTGGTGCAAGGAAATCAGTTTTGTTTTGGTTGACAATTCTGCTGGCTCCATGATTTCAAGTGCGACTGGAATGTTTCTCTCCTTCCTCCATGCTTAAGTCGGACGTGAACGCCGCAGTTGGTTTATTTTATAGTTAGTTATCATATTGTATTAAATCTTTATTTTTTAAAATGAATCGGTTTAAATTTACGTAGGACTAAATATTAAAAGTCTACTCGTGACTTTCTCCACCTTCAAAGACATTGACAGCGTATTTTGGTGACTTTTTTGTACTTTCCGGAAAAGCACTTGCCATCAGCTTTTTAATGTCACCATCGCTAGACTCAGTAACACTAGTTTGCTTTCCTTCCATACTAAATAAGAGAAAAGAAAAGTCGAAATTCTTGTGCTGACTATGTTTCTCTTTGACGGAAAAAATCGGAGGACAAATATCGACTCGGGCGGGGGTTATTGCGTGATAACTGTCCGGAGATTTATACCACGTTACGTAAAATAGCCAATAAAATCAATCAAAAATTAATGGGTGGGTTATAAACTTGCATAACTGTCAAACTTTTCTCCCAGGTCAAACAATGATTATTTAATTAACAATCAAAATAATTATTTGTTTCCATACAGTAATTCAGTAGTTTGTTTAAAAAAAACTTAAATATTTAACCTCCTCCCCCTCCCCCCCTCCAGACACACACACACCAAAAAAAATTACTTACAATTTATGGGTACAAAGAACATCCACTAGCCCAACTAAAAAATTAACGACAATATAACCTTGGGTTATCAGGCACTAGTTTCATTTGATTAAGGAACCGAGTGA
The DNA here is from genome assembly GCA_019787425.1 of Platygyra sinensis. Lineage (NCBI taxonomy): Eukaryota > Metazoa > Cnidaria > Anthozoa > Scleractinia > Merulinidae > Platygyra > Platygyra sinensis. The sequence goes on from JAHPZR010023597.1 coordinate 7,291, forward strand.
AAATGTGGTTCAGCAAGGAATTGAAACTGGGTCTCCAGATATTTGTTTCTAATTATTTATTAACATTTTCCTTTCCTATATACATTTAGATTACAGTATCAGCCAGAAATAGGTTATATAATATCACCTATATATCCTAAATTTTTGCAGATTTGCAGATTCTCTTTGCCCCTAGTTTTTAATTGAATCCAAAGCCTAGCAATTATATATTAAATGTTCATACCTGGAGATAAAGAGTCAATTACAAGGGTGTGTGTAGTGCTGTTTTTAGGTCGTGCAATCATTAGAGTATTTAAGTCTTATCTAAAACTGTATACTACATGTGTATAATTAACTTAAGTAAGACTCAACTTGATAAATTCTGTTCTCTCAATTAGGGAAATCACTCAATCAATGGATAACTTGTATAAAGTTAATCACTTCATGTTTACATAGCAAGTTGGAGTACGTGACTCATCTTGCTTGAATAAACTTAGCAATATGAGGTCACAAAGAGTTTGTTTTTTCACTCGGTACTTATTCTCTTTGATGTTCAATCTGATTTGAGTGACAGTTATTAAAAATATAGCGAGTACGATAAACTTACAAATACTGAAAAGTCCTGCTCCAGAATCAAAACATCCGTTAAAATAATATTTTATCTTACTTCGAAGCCACCACTGCCTCGTGTACAAAGTTAAAGCGTTCTTTGACCGGTGTTTTGCTTCCCACGCGATGTTTCGCCGCCATTTTGTTTTGGCCTTTCTCAAAATGTCACGTGATAAAAATCTCCAAGATTTTTGGAGATTTTGTACCACGTGACCCAGCCTTTGCCAGGGTCTTCTCCCGACGATCCGCCATTTTGAAAATCGTCGAGGAGAAGGCCCTGGGGACGAGGTTGTCCAAAATATAGGGAACCAAATTAAAGAAATGCGCAAGGAAGTTCAATAATAATAAATTTTCATTCAAGCTGAGGCGAAAAACCCTATTTAAAAGCAAAAAAAAAATGTTCAAAATTTTGCAGACAGTGTCTCGCTCCATGACCGGTACATGTTCGAATTATTCTTCACGCTAACGCAAAAGTTTGCAGTCATTTTAACGCCCGTGGCATTACCAATCGTTGCAAAAGTTGAATTCAATTTCGAAGTAATAATGTACATTACCATTTTTGTTTCTTAAGTCAGAAAAGCTGCTTTAAATCTGCGACTGTCGTCAAAACGTACTTGAAAGGTATAAGCGCCCCTGATCTTCATGTTTTCGCGGCAGTTATAGGACTGAAGAAAACCTTCACCAGAAAGTTCTGAGGACTCTGTACTCATTGATCCTCCATTCTGAAGCTATCTAAACATTGAAATGTATTTCTCCTTTCTATTTTAAAGAGTGTGTGAAAACAAGACCTTGGAAGTTATTAGATTTGGCCCGCAAACGCACCTCTTGAGGGAGAAAACATGCAGGAGGCCCACAAACCAACTAACCAGCTTTGGTGGTCTAGATAATCGTGTATTGAACTTTTCTCACTTTAAACATCTTTAAGAATACTCGGTATAAAGTTATGAGTCCACTCAAAACCAAAGCACTATGTGAAAGAAATGGACTTCCGACTGAAAACTGCCATGTTCATCCTCACAGCGCAAATCGATGTGTCGAAGTACAAGCTCAACTAGGCGCGCAAAGAATTCTATGCGGCTTTAAAAATAATTTCTTCTTAATGATTGGTTAATTATTTACGGTCAGATCACCCGGATAGGGTCTTGAGGTATTTAAGTTCTGTAGCAACATCCCAAATTGTTTTGTATTTGGGTTGTGGTTTCCGTGTCTCATAAATTCCCTTTAAGAACCGGGTAACCAGTGGATGGGAACCAAAGTGGTGAGGACCCTCCAGGAGGCCATGAGGATATTGGTAATGTCTGGAGAAAGGTTTTGCTGTGCGAAGGTGTTCCTGATAAAGGACAGACCATCAAGTGCAGACTCTTGTGTAGCGGGTGTGGCTACTTGAAGTGGGCATGGCATAGCAGGTTTGCTGATGGTTTGAAGATCCACGGTTGGTTGTATAACAGTTGCAGAACAAGTGGAACCACGTCTGTGTTGGCCACACAAGGATCAGTAGTATTCCCTTTGCCTTGTTGTGGTTTTCGAGAGACCAATATCCCCAGAATTACCCCATAAAATACCGGACGTGATAACTACATTAATTATAGAGACCTCTACAGCAAATAGCCAAATTCTTTAAGAAGAGTACTAAATGCTTGAACCACCGTGATTCTATCGCTAGCCGCTTATCGATGTTTGCGTTATTTTCCAGTGAGACTGGCAAGCGACAATGAATGGCCGGGAATCGAGGTTGACCCCTGTATCAATTCAGTTGCAGTTATTTAATGTTACTTTCAACAACCTTTAATTTAGCCTAAATTGGAAGCAAAGACAACAAAGTGTATGATTCGTCGGGAATCTAAACCAGTCAAGTCCAATCTCAACGTTTAATTACTACTTGGAAATGTCATATAGTGTGGATTGATCGTACAAAAATCGCTCTCGAAAAAAAGGTATTTTGAAATAAAAATTCGGAGACACTTGTTTGTTGTTTATATGTAAAACTAGCTACTATCAAAATTTGAGAGCAATCGAACAAATTCCCTTTGACTTGTAGCTCTCTAAAGTGCCCCCCTTCTGGTGAAAAAATTGTTTCGATCGCTCGAGAAAACAGCGCTGAAAAAATTTCCTGCCTCGCAAGCAAACTCCGCCCACAAACACAGTCAACTTGGTTCTCAGATAACTGAGCCAATCAGCGTTTGGAAAGTTTACTTCCGTTGGCTTCCTGGTGAAATTTCCCCGCGTATATTAATCTTCAATCAACCCTTGGTGTTTCGCATTGCGCTCTAAGCGAAGAGAATATTTTTGGCTGCTTGTTTTTTTTCTTGAAGCTGTTGGAGCAAAGTGCGGAAGATAACAAATGGAACGACCGCTAGAAAGGAAACTAAAGCGGCTAGGCGGAAAAATCAAGTTCAGTAGTAAAAGACAACGCGGCAGCATCAAATGAACCGATAAACTTTAGAGAGAGAATTATTATGGGTATATTATTAAATTTGGGCATGTTTCACTTTCTCCCTTGATAACCATGGTGATATCCTGATGTTGATAGAAATAATTCTTGATTGATAAGAAAGCCTTTCAATCCAATATCACCGCCGTATTCGGTAGGATGAACAAACATCCATACAGCAATCGAGCCATCCCTTCATGTAAAATGGCAATAACTTTTTCGTTTATTTATGACAGATTCGACGGAAACTCTTCAGCTGATATGTTGGAGACAAGCACGTCGGATTGGA
>JAHPZR010023598.1:0-17341 GCA_019787425.1 Platygyra sinensis
GTTTACATACCACAAGAGAACACATCCGAAAAAAGGGCGTGACATCATCTCGATGTTGTCGTCTTTGGCGAGCGTTTATTTGACAGTTATTTTAAAAATGCTTGTGGCCTTCATGCTTAAAACTGGTGAATTGTTATCAAAGAATCGGTTCATGCATATCCAGGCTTAGGGTGGGTCCCGTATATCGAGTTATGGATGCACGCGGGAAGAGTTGCTCAAGGTTATAGCCGAGAGCACCTCTAGCTTCCTGTATGCAAATACACCTATAACTCGATATACGTACAGCTAAAAGCATGAAACATTTGTTTTATAGCACGGCGACAACAACTTGGGCGCTACATAAACTACAAAGTTCTCACAATGTACGGTGAAGGAAATCGAAGTTTATTACGATTGTAACACACCAAAGTCAGTTGACCAACATTTGAACTAAAACTCTCAACTTGGTTCCTAAAATTGTCAACGAGAAAAAATGTTTATTATTTGAATTCAAAATCTCGAAGTAGACCGGGATTCTTCCGAACAATCTTCACTTTGTCTAAGCTAAAATAAAAGGAACTTCTCTCAACTTGTTCTAAACTCGACAAAATTTTTGGCAGATAAACTGAAACTGTAATAGTCATTTTCAAAGTGCTCAGCTGGTCCACGATGGCCCAATCGAATTTACAGTTATTTGCCGTCTAAAGCCCTTTAAAACTTGTTTGCAGCTTCTCAGGCTAGTTAGTCTCGAGAGATAGAGGTGGAAGGATCCGGTACGAAAATGCTTATGGTCCTTTTAAAGATGAGAAAATCTTCGTGGTTTTTCCTCAGTTCAAAAACGTATATTGGATTGTGAGTTTTAAAGCAGTCTATAGAACTGCATGATGTAAGGCTCCATATGATATATAAATGGAAAGAAAAATGCCACCTTTGGATAATATGTGTGTGGAGAGGTCAGAAAAAAAAAAGAAAAAATGTAAGTGCCACTATCGAATTTCGCTCCCTCGGAATCTCGTTCTCTGAATTAATTATCATACTGCGCTACTTGTACTTGATATGGAGGTGAAAGTAAAATTTAAAGCCTGTGTACTGCAGGCTCAAGTGCCCTACAACACTCTTCCAAATTCCCTCCAAGTTCTTCCATTTTTTCTCGTTTGTGTCCAAATAAAACATTTAGGTATAATTAATGGCTCGTAGATTTACATTAACATAAATTTACAGCGCCGGTTTAATCTAGTGCCGTTCACGGCAGAATCGCAAAATGTTTACTCGCAGGTAACGTGCCATATTTAATTTCGATTAAACTAAATATAGAAAATCAACCGAAGTAGCACTATTTTCTACTTTCCTTTGACGATATAATGTAATGATTCGTAGATGACCCAGTCAATTAAGGCAGTCAGAATTACCTTAGGCCATTCCCCTTTTTTCCGTTTACTGCAAATACGTTTCCTAATGTTGGGTCGGTCGGTCGGAAAAGAAAAATATAGGTGGTAGAAGTCTGGAACTAGGAGACTCTATCTCAGCATAATATCTGCTGCGCCTGGAAACTACAAGACGAGGTTAGAAAGTCGACATGGCGACAACGGAGGAAGAAAAGATCGACGTCTTCGTAAAGGTCATATTGCTGAATTAGAACCTGCACTGCGATTTTTGTCAAACTTTGCCTATTGAAGGTTGATATTATAGAAACTTAAATTTTCAACTAAAAATGAGGGGTCCCCGTGTTCTTTTAGGAGCAAAAGTGCCTTGTTTATACTCCGCAAATCCTTATACTAGTACCATGATTATAGTCATGATTGCTTCCGAAATTCAAATTTGCGACGATTTTCTTTTTTGTTCCATACTGAGAATTGGTCCAAATTTATTTTACATAGGGCAATTTTTTACTCAATTCAAAACAAAAGAAAAAATGATAGGTCACTGTAATCCTTTTTCAGAGAATGACCATTTACCTCTATGGCGTGGTCTAGCCATAAAGAAAAAAACCGCCATTTCTTTAATGCGCGCGTGCTGATCTCACGTGAAACTATAAGCGTAGCATAGGTAGCACAAAACATCGTCTGTATTTCAGATTAAAGTGACGATTTCTTGAAATTATGTAGCAGTAGAAGTCTTAATTAAGAAATCAGTTACAACATACATGTGGCTTTACAATCAATGACAAACTAAGCTAAGCTGATAAACCAGTCATTGTCATTGGCTTCCTCATGATTTCTTTTCTTTCATTTTTTTTTTGTTTGAGAGCATGAAAATCTGGGTCGGTCGGACGACGTTAAACGGAGGAAAATAAAAAAAAGGAGATGACCTTAACCAATTTAAGTTGTTAACTTTGTAAGCGCAGAGATAATTTGCCTCTTTACTTTCATACAGTCTAGCGCAAATTCTTCTCCCCCTTTCAGTTTCTTTTATCATCATGATATCTTAACTGCCGCCGCGGAGTTTTGCTTTTTTGACCTAAGAAAGGGCATAAAGAACGTTAATAGCGTGAAAGCGTCATTTTCCTAAACTCTTTAATTTCCTTTGTTTAACCTCCTAGAGGATAAATTGGCTTGTGTAATCGACCTGTATTAAAAATTAAAGAGAACTCTGCGCTATTGTTTAAAAGATTAATTAAAGACCAGAATTGATATGTGTGATCTCACAAGTATTGTATCCGTCGACAAGAATATATCCTGCCGCCGCCCAGTTTTACATAGTTTGCTGGTGCAAAATGTATCATTTTTTTTACAAACTTCTCTCGTGCAACTGTCAGGCTTGATTTGAACTGAGCATGCCGTGTCCAGTTTATTGTTTTTGAGTTAGATGGGCATATTTTTTCATGTATTTATCAGTGTTTATTTAAGCCACAAGAATTAGCGCGTGTGGTTTAATTTGCCAACTTATCACGCATTTTACTTAGTGATTGTTGTCAGGTCTCTCGGGGCTTACCGACTTGCGCTACTGTTGATAGAGGACAAAGAGACACAGTTAAACCAATCCCAGGGAATAATGCATTAGTGTAATAAAACCCGTTCATCGCACATTCTGCTTAGATTGAAAGTTATTGTTGTCAGCTCCATATCGGTCTCGTGGGTTTTCAGGCTTGCATCATTTTGCGAGAGAACAAAGAAAAAAAAAGCCGACGCAATATCCCAGGGGATAATGCAGTAGTGTTATAAAACTCAGACAACACAGTTACTTTTTTGGTTGGTGCTTCTGAGTACGTGCGTAGACGCTGAGAGTCTGCTAAACGGTTGGGATCGGTAAGTTTTCATCACAAATTACTTCAAAAACCTTTTTAAGATGAAATCGCCTTCGTATGAATTTTGTCTTGATCTCTTATAAGTTTTACGATTTTGTTTTTCGCTGCAAAGGCTTGCCGTAGAGAGTATTTTTTGAATGACAAAATCACTGTGGCCCCGAGCTCAGTTAAAGATTTAGAAGCATTAGAAGCATAACAATCTGAAGGTTTGAAGAATTCGCAGAAATACTGCCCCAGAACTGCAATATATTTTCCCTGCTGTTTACAGTTTAGTATAACAACGCCATAATAGGGTTCGCTCCGGTATTTTTTGGTCCTATGTACCAAGAACACAGTTCAAAGATACACCTGAAACACTTGGAGAAAGGGGAAAGTGTTGCGAACATTCTGATTGACGAAATGTTTTTATTTTGAACTCATGTATGCTTGTCATTACTCTTGACTGTTTTAGATTTTTAAAACTGAAGACATGTCAAACAGACGGGGCTCAAGTGGAAGCAAAGATGGTAATTGCAATTCCCTTTTTGATAATGTGTAATTCTTTTTTGGCACGAATCACAATTCTTGTATAGAAAATACCAAGTCTTTTGATTTATAATTATTTGCGTATTTAACTGATCGGTTCTTCTTTGGTCATTTACAGATGCACGACAGAGAGAGCGATTGTCGCGGAGAAGAGAGCGGGAGGGAAGGAGTAGGGAGAGTAGAGGTATTACACTGAAGATATACTAGTTTCAAAGTTTTTCATGATATTCAAAGTGTAAAGTTGTTGTGATTGTTGTACGTCTTTAATGATAGCGGGTCTTTTTCTCCGTAGAACGCGATGCAGAGATCGAAAGGATAAATGCAGAGACTGATAGAAGGAGACAAGAGGAGGATTTAAGGAACCGCCTGCGCTTGAGGAGAGGTGAGTGTTGACCGCTGTTATTGACGGTTTCATCGGCATCGGTTGCGAAGTCGACAGAAAATACAGCCTCTTTACCATGCATGGAAGGGAAAAATAGTCTAATGATTAATGAGAAGGATTTTTTGAAAGATTTTGCTTAAATTATATTCTACGCACGGTAATTATTATTTGAACAATTCGCAAGTCCACTTCCCAGTTTATGTAAAAGATCAAGTTCAGTCTTCTCTTTCGAAGTTAGTAAAAGAGAGAGCCCAAGTCTCCATTTAACAAATTTGGAAGTTAGTTTTTTTTTGTGTGTCCTGTTGGTATCAAGTTAATTCGATCGAAGGTTGTTTCGATCAAAACCAAAGGTCAGTTCGATAGAAGATTAAATGATAAATCTACAGTTTGCAAGCATATTAATAAAAATAATAGTACAACTACTGAATGCAGGGCCACTTTTATTCACCAAACGAGGCGGCTCGTTTGTCTTCTCCTGAGTGGAAAAATTTGTGTGGCGTTAAGTGTTGAGTTCATATATTTAGCGGCTCGTTTTGCTCGGCAGTGAATAAAAAAACGAAGAATAATTGTATGCGTGGTAAGTGTTGGGCTCATATATTTAGCGTCTCGTTGGGCTCGGCAGTGGATAAAGTTGTTTGGCGTTAAGAGTTGAGTTCATATATTTAGCAGCTCGTTTGGCACGATCAGCAGGGGATAAAACGAGGAAGAATTGATTTGCATGTAAGAGCAAACGAGCCGGCTCGTTTGGTGCATGGTTAAAAGTGGCCCTGTATTCTGTAGTTTAGCCAAAATCTTGTGTTGCTTCGATCGAAACAACCTTCGATCGAGCTGACTCGTATTCGTCCTGTTATGATCATGAACTTCTGCGTAACGTGTGGATCCACATACCCCAGGGGGTCCATAAACATTCTTCTGTCCGTATTTTTGACCTGTCAAAATTCATTTAAACCAAGATCATTTGTGACTTTAATTTCTCGCGGGCAGACCTTTTCCCGCGCTTCTCATTTATATAGATTTGTATACTTATTTTTGCCACGCTTTCTCGTGTTATGCCATGGAATTTACCACTTGTCAGTTGTATTTTCCCGGTTTACACACTTGCCTAAAGGTTTGTGTGTATACCAAGAAAATACATGTGACTCGTTAGATATTCCTTGGTTACTACTCCAAAGCGTTGTTTAACTGTTAACATCTGGCCCTGAAATTTGGAAAAGAAATTTCGCATGGGCTCCTCCCTGTTTATTTTTTCTATGTAAAATTCGAATTTTAAAAAAGTACATATTTGTTCTCTTATCTCTCGTAGTTCGATGCTTCAACTGCCGAGGAATGGGGCACAAGGCAAATGCCTGTCCCTCTGCAAGGATCTGAAGGAGGAGAGACCCGCACCACCCACCAGCACAAGCACCAGCCCCGGCACCAGCACCAGTACCAGCCCCAGCACCACCGGCCACTGTAATACATCATCACCACCACTACCAACACAATACGCGCGTTAATTTTTCATAATATGTTTCTGGTGTCGTCATTTTCATTTCTTCCTTTGTTTTCCGATAATTGTATTTGATATTCATTTTCATTTCTTCCTTTCTTGTTTTTCATTGCTCTTGTCTCGTTTTTTGAAAGAAAAAAGTTTCCAATTTGGCTTTGTTTAACGTGAAAAAAAGTTACTCTTAGTATTCACTACTGCAAGATATAATGATAGCTCATTTTTTCGTATCTTTAACTTAAAAATTATTTTCAATGATCGCCATATTTTCATACTTTTTTTCCTTCCACATTTCCCAAAAGATTATGGTCTCTTACATAACAAATTATTCAGTATTTTTTTTCACGGTATATAATCAGTTTAATTTTTCTCCTTTTTCTCAACAAAAAAATATGTTCCCAAATGTTCTTGTAATTTCAATAACATAATTTTTTAATGTCTAGCACATTACAACATATAATGATTTTTTTTCCACTTTTTGTATTTTAATACGCTATGGCTTGAGATTTTTGCTTTTGCAGTATTGAAAAATTTTTCATATTTTGCCTATTTTTAAATGTTGAGTTTTCATAATGTTGTTCTCTTGCCAATGTTGCATATGTATTTCTCGTTTGTATAAATTTCTCTTACTTTCTAACATAGAATGAGTTTTTCATTTTCTCTGTTTTACCATAGATATTGTTCCCGACAATTGTTTCATTTCGCATAGTAGAATTCCCGTGAAATAAAAGAATAATGTAATATTTTTGAGTCATCGCCTTGTTTCCCAACATACAATGTTTTAACATTTCTACTTTTTCTGCATTACCGATAAAGTGGTTTTTGAAAGTTGTAATTTCAATTAAATAAATTTATTTCCAGAGATACTGTGAAGTGATTATTTTTAAAAATTATAGTAGGCACCTATTCATTGTCAGTTTTGGTACTCTGGAAACTTTTGTTATCCAAATTTTCTTAGGTTGGGTTTTTTATTCCTCTCAAAAGTACTATAAATTTTAATTTTGCTCTCCGTGATATTTGTGTACAACCCACTTGCAGGGTCTGAAAGTGGGCGGGTGGGGGGGGGGTGTGTTCCCTTATTCTCGCTCCTTTTTCATGAGAATCCCGCATCCCACACTTTTTTTATCACCGTCCCTAATCCCGTTTTTCTCAGTTCCCAGGAAATACATTCTAAAAGTCTAATATCTGCCAAAGGTTAATAAATCTAAAATGTAGATAGGTCCTTTCGATTGGCATTTTTGAATTTAAGCGTGTTTGTAAAGGTTCCTACCGCGAAAAAAAAGTTGTTTTGTGTAACTCAGTGTGATGAAAAAGCACGATATGGCAATTTTGACCTCGGGATTTTCTCCGAGGCAAAACTCTTAGTTAACAGGTCGTTGTGCTCGTCACCCCTTTAAATAGCGGAACAGTGAATATCTCTTTGTGTATCACCGAGATTCTGGCACTAGAATCAGCAATATCTTCGGTGGGCACCAAACAAGACCTGACCAAAACTCTTACTGTACCAGAGCTGGCATCACTATTTGCCATAAATGGGGCCATCTAGCGTTTAAGCTATTTAAAAAAATCCCCTCAGTCAAGTTGTCAAGACCTTACAATAAAGGTCAACCTGCAAAGAGACTAAAGAGATCTAATGAGAAGGATAGCAAAAACGACCGGAATCGTTTTTGAACAACCAGGGTTTCTCTCTTTTACACCTCTTGGAGCAAGGGAGTTGCGGGAAGTTGAGAGACCCTGGGAACGAGGCTGCTTTCAAGAGTTTTTTGTGTGCACTTTTTTTATTAATATTTTTTTGTAAACTGGGATCAAAATACAGTAAGACTCTCCGCTCCTCTTGACAGCTAAATCCATGAAACTACCTCGTTGAGAAGGTAGATTTCCCACGAGAAGTTCAAGTTTCAAGTGATTGAGATAGAGCGGCGAAGAGAGGGCAACAGCTGATCTGCTGCCTTTGAAACCTGTTCGTACGGCAGACTCGAAAAACCGGCGGAAATCGAGCCTACAACAAGTTGGGGATCCTGTACAAAGCTAGACTGGGAGCAGTCTACCTTTTCCTAAAAAACCTGTAGGAAAAATGCAAAATAGCATGACTGAGATAATTGAGATCTCCCGACGCCTGCGCTACTAGCGGCTCGCAGCACCCGCCCGCGCTCATCACGCTCATAGTCACGCTCGCACGCTTACCTGTTTTGTGCGGCCCCACGGAATTTCAAGGAAAAGAGAGACTGCTCGCAGTTTAGAAAAAGCACTTTGTATCAATGAAACACTGTTAATCTATCAACTGGTGTGGGCGGACACCCGTAATTGACGAATCGGAGATGTCCAAAAGATCTTTCCTATTTCCGCTTGATCAAATCCAACAGAGGACCTTTTGTTTTGCTGATATTTCCCAGGCCATTGATCTTGACAGCTGATTTGGAATGACAGATATCGCAGTTACAAACGTGAGCGTGTGCCACGAGGCAGATATATTTCATCGCTTCGCCGATACATCAAGGACCACTTAGGACCACTAAAAGAAAAACTCTGTCACATCACTTGTTGGTTTACTCGAAAGCTACCTGGAAATGAGTTCGCCAGCAAGTCCACAGCTTAGCATCAGCGATGCAGAGGTATGTGTTAATTTTTCTTTCCTAAACCGTTGTATTATTGCACAAGCAACTTAGGCATACTTTAACTGACCGGCTGGTAAATATTTTCGATAACAAAGTCATTCCTTTGCTGCCTACGTGCCTTTTATATTGGTGTAAATTTATAAATCTGTAACGCGCCAGCACGCTGAAGTCGCAATTTTTTATTTCTAATTTGGTGTCCAACTTTTATGTTTGGTGAAAGAGCAAAACGTTCAAATTGAAGCTTAAACATCCCCCCCCGGCAACCCCCCACCCCCAGGCATTTGAATTTTTGGAAAATTTTTGCATAAATTCCCCCTCGTGTGACTGAAAAGCTGTTCAAATGCCCCATCATAGGTCCATAGCTAGGTCCAGGTGATCAATTATGTCCCTGGCCCCGGGAAACTTTTCAGTAGCTTGTATAATGTAATTATTAAATTGTTTGAAAAAATGATTTCTTGCAATGTAGAGATTTGACATCGGTGAGTTTGAGGAAGTCTTTGATAGCTTACGCGTCTACCTCACTGAAACACGCAGTCCGGGAATCCCGGTGAGTATAGAGAAATATGTTGATCTGAGTCAGCTTTTTATAAATGCACTGGAAAGGAATTTGTTTGGTCAAACAATGTTCAGTATTTAGCAACAGCATTTCGAGCCAATCGTTGTAGTCGTTAAATCAAAGTGTAGTAATTGTACTTGCTGGAAACGTGGAATGTAATTAAGAAATCATATGTGCATGGTTTAGCATGATCTGTATTCCTATCGACAACGAAATGCATCATCACAATGGTCAAAAATTTAATGTTGTGGACTTCTGAGGCACTGAGCTGATTGAGTCCACTACCAATTATGAAAATATGCACTGTTAATTGACACACATTGCTGCTTTTCAGACCAATTACTAAAAGACATTTTGCTCTGTTTTTTACCACAATATCCGAAGGGCAAAGAAAATGTTTTTTTTTCAGAGGGTTAGCATTAAAAGGCATTGCATGAGACATGTACACAAGCAATGTTGTGGGGCTCTCATTGACGATGACAAATTAGCCAACCTGAGAATGCAAGATTAGTAGCATTTGTGGTATTAAAATTGTTATTGCCTTCTTTTCAATCATATATGGTATCATGTATGTGGTGTACACTGTATTTGAAAGGTTCATGACTCAACTGAAAAGATCTTGAATTCCATCATTAGGGAAATTAATGTTAACTGCAATGTAGTTCTTCTAATAGTGGTTTCATTAATGAAGTTCATAGCCAATAGACCAATTTCGATATAGTAAAATTCAGCCTAAACAATACACCTCAGTACGAGGCTCTTGGGAATACCTACAAAGTTTACGGGGTTAATATTCCTCTGAGAGCCTCATTCTGATCAGGTCTATTGTGTTAGGGTGAATTTTAATATATCTAAATTGGTCTGTTGTATAATGTTTTTTTTTCCTTATTAATTTATATTACACTGTATCCTAAAAAGTGAAAATATCATACAACAAGCATAATAATAATACAGAAATAAACTTACTTACACAATTACACAGGAACCTACTATACAATTGCACAGCGCCTACTTACTATTTCACAGTATCCTAAAAGTGACAATATAATGCAAAAACAATAATAATAATAATAATAGTAATAATAATAATAATAATAATAATAATAATAATAATAATAATAATAATAATAATAATAAACTTAACTTAGAGAAGCACAGAACCAGAGGTTAACGCCCATTTCCTATTAAATTTTTCTATGGTATTGTTTTTAATACATACCTGTCTCATTTATTTTTAACCTTAAGCTTAAGACAGTTATGTTTGGAAGCGTTTCAGACCTTTGACAATCCCAAAGATATACCTTAGCAATCAGTAACAAATAGTTGAGTAAGGGGCATTTAGAGGTTATTATTCCTATCCTATTATTTGTATAATGTTTGATTTAACAGGAAGATTCTAATGATGAAGATGAGAGACAGGAGGAGCAGGAAAGTGACCAGGTTTTTAACATTATATGTAATTTAATTAATTTTCAAGAAGGATTTAATTTAGAGACTTTAGTGCAGTGTCACTGATGTCTAATTCCTGTAAATATATTTATTAACTACAATGCATTTTTATGGCTAATCAAAGCACTATCAGGGTGGCAAAGCACAGGGGTGAGACATTTTGTTAAAAAAGTCAACCTTACATTTTTTTTTCATGCATGGCATGCAAGGACATTACAATCGTCTCTTCATTACTTCTCTAAAGTACTTTTCTAAAGTAAACCGTGCATTTTGGGGCATTTTTTTAATACCACCTGGCAGAACATGATATGATTAAGCATTATTCGGCTTCCAGTCAAATATACACATTGCATTAATCGCAAACTTATTTTGGACTTTGTATTTACACATGTTAAATTATCCGGCAAATGATGTGCCCCTATTTTAAGCATTTAATGCACAGGTGTTAAATGCTTGAAAAATCAAGTGACCCTCCATAACACTGACATTTAGCCTATTTTGGACCCCTTAGCCATTTGTGCACAGTCTGAATGACAGAATGAGATACTCTTTTGTATTTAAAATGTTTGTCATAAACATAATTAGAGTCAAATGAAACAAGTCTATGACAGATCTTTCAGTCTGTAAGGTAGACACACTGAACTTTTCCACCTTGATTGTGTTATGTGTTTACCAACAGTTTTAACATACCATTTAATTAATGTCAATATCTTTGTCACACTCATTGCAATATTATCAAATCTGACAGTAGTTGTGATGGTGTTTTGATATCTGATCATAGTAAGCATCACTTAGAATTTTTTTTTAAAAAAGGCATGTTGGAACAAACATTTCAAGTGAGATATATAATTGAACATATTAGATGATACTATTTCTGATTTGTGGTATTGGTTGAAGTACCGGCACTTGTTTTGGTTTTTTTTTTGTTTGTGTGTAAACCACCCAATTCCCTGCAGACTGTTTTCCGACTGTACTTGTCCACACCTGAATTCGGCAGGCCATACTGTTGGGTTATGTAATCCTAACCCTACCTCCACATGCATGTACAAGTAACTGTTGAAATTGATCACATAATCAGTTGTCGTGGGAGTCTCAAAAGTCTAAGACCTTAGACCTAAGACCCCCTCTGTATCTCAAAAACTAAGACCTAAGACTCCCTTTGAATAACTTGATTGAAACACAGTATATGTTTTGTATTGCTTAATTGTATAGTGGTGGTAAATATACAATTTTTGTTTTTAAATTGAGTCACTGTTTAATCATTTGATCGATATTTCTTGGATAATTTCATTTATTCATTTTGGGAACAAATTTAAGAGCGACTCTCCCTAAGATCCTCATATTCAATTTTCATCCAGAAATAGATTTCGCTCATAATTCTTCCATCAACTTCCCTTGGCAAGTAGGTAACAAATATGAGATAATATCCGAGAAATCGAACTTTTTCAAAATTTTGAACTCGAGAATTTTACAAGATTTGCAGTTGTCAGTTCTTGAGAATACGGATCATTCAAAACCTGTAACTTCACCAGTTACAAACAATGACCCTTTGTCTTAAGAATCTAAATAGTTGCAATCATAAGCTTTAATTAGTGTAATAAATCTGACGGCACGAAGTTTCTCTCGTTTGAGCTCTTATTGTAACATGCAATTTACGCTAAGTTCAGAGGAATAAATTGCAAAAGTGGCTCGTACTTACATGCTCTTCTACACATTAATGCAAAGTTCCATCCATCATCTGTGAAAATCAGTTAAAACATTTGGCCGCAATCTAATTCTAGTTCCACACATGTGACCTGAACGTTGTGACATTTGGCTGTAACGCGGCCATATTTCCATTGAGCACGTAATAAACAAATGTTAGTAACAAACCAAGAAATCAGATCTTGCCCTTTGAATTCCTCTGCGTGGTAAGATGAAACATTTTCTTACCAAATGATCGCAATAGAAACGCTGGGAGAGTTTCTTCAAAGCTGTCTTGTAACGAGAAAAGTCTACTACATTGACAGGAATTCGCTGTCCGCCATGTTTTTTCCTTAACCGCTGGACAGTTTGGTTATGGGCTCAACAACCTTAACTCTTCCCACAGGAACACTCGGAGATCATTGCCGCCAGTTTTTCGATCAACTGGTGTTTACTATCCCTCGACTTAAAAGAAATTTCAAAATAGCTGCAAATGGATTTCAACATTTCAACATTAAATGAACCTAGCTTTTGTGTCTGTCTGACATGAATTACAAAGATTGTATGAATCATAGTATATTGGTTTCTCCAGCATTGAGAGCAAATCGCTGTTGGAAGATACGAAAGACCTCGAATAAAGTCCATGTTATGAAAAAACAAATAAGTTTATTGCCCCTGCATTTAGTTGATGTGTGTGTGTGTTGGGGGGTAGGGGGGGGTAGGGAAAAAGTTTTCGGTTCCGAGTGCCACGCCCACATAGGTTGCTGGACATGCATTAAAACTTAAATCAGTCTTTATTTTCATGTCTTCGCGAGGTTGAATAAAAGCACGAACCTTAAGAAGAGGCTTTACATGCCTTTTAAAAAAAACCCTTTAAATAAAAAAGCCTTCCACACGTGGTGAACTAAACCTGAGGAAGCAAACACGCGCAAATGAAGCAAGGCTGGTGGCCTTCGGGTTTCAAGGGAAGATTTGATTGTCTGCGTGATCCACTTTCACTTGAAAGTTTGGAAAGCACAAAAAATGCGTAAAGACGTGCAAAAGTATTTTTCACCCACTAAACCATAAAGGAAATTCAAACAAACAGATCTCGTGCTGGAACTTTCATATCCTTAATTGATAAGTCAACGCTGCAAATTCAATTAACTGAGAGAAAATAAATATTGATTCTACTGATCTCGGTTGAAATACTGGAGTTTTTTAAAAAAAAACCTAGTAGCAAAATAGCAAAGGTAAACTATCCAATTCTCAATAACAAAAACGACCGTATATCCAGGCAGTAGATTATGGAATCATTTCTTTGAAACTAAAAAAAACCGGTGAAATATTCCATGACGTGACACGCTGAAATGCTGCTGGCGTATTATTTCATTTACTTTTGTTTTGTTCTGCTTTTGTCTTGTTTGCTTTGCTTTCTTGTACTTTACTCGCCGATGGTGAAATTTATTGAATGTGAGAATATCATATTGAAAATTGAGCAAAAGATAACTTACGTGACTGTTAAATACCAAAAACCCTCGGATGGTTTCTAAAAGGGTTCGATTGGGCAGGATTAAACCACACATAACAACAACTGTAAATTTAACATGGCGAACCCCCGACAAGAACAGGTAGCCTCACTTTAATGCCCAAGCGTGCAACCGCTGGCAATACATAACACTTTCTCCTCCTTTTTAAATGTGTGTCACAAAAGCTTAGCAGCACCAAAAATACAGGGCGATAACAAACTTTAACTTTCTAATATCAACAAAAGTTCTACTGAGAGTAGATAGTGTTCTTAGCCTTAAATGTTCTTAAGTCACAAGTTAAGCCTATCTGGGGCTTTCTCTCTCTGGCTGGGTATCTGCGCTCAGCTCTTATGGGCGTGTTCCTTGGACTAGTCTCACTTTGGTGCTGCACTGGAGACGGTAGTTCAAGCTCTGAAACTGGAACAGAAAGCTGCTCTGGAGACATAGACACTGGCTCTTGAGCTGCTAGAGAGTCTCGAGCTGAGGACTGAGGAATTGGTTCAGCAACAGGTTTCTGAGTCTCAGCGGGTTGGTCTTGAGTTGTTGTTGAAACAGCAACACTCGGCGATGGTAGTGTACTTGACCCTGACACTTTTGGTGGTGTACTCGGTACTGACACTGTTGGTGGTGTACTCGACCCTGACACTGAAACTGATGACTCCTCAGGAACCACTTCCTCAAAAGCCTTTTCACAATTTACACGCTCCGTCTGCAGGAGGTGATCAATGTGAACATAACGCAGTTGGCGACCAACTCTCACCAGGTAGGTCAATGGTCCCAACCGTCTTATCACTGTACCTGGAACCCACTTCTCCATTCCTCCCCGGGTATTTCGCACATTCACTGAGTCACGTGGTGACAGTTCACGCAATAGCGAAGCGCGCGAGTGACCTCATGACTCAGACAAGACTCGGACAAACAAACTGGGTGGTGGATGATTTTGAAGATTTCTTTAAGAGCAAAAGCCGGTGTTCCTAAAACACTTGTGAAACAAAAATTTCGCTTATATTCCCTGTATTTCCCTCAGATCAAGCTTATGTCGACTGAGTCTCGCGGGGAATTCAGTGATTTGCATTCTATTTTTAGACTTCGCGCGCTTCGCTATTTGACATCACTCTTATCATGCTGCCGCTGCTGTCTGCCTTGCTGATTCTGGATGTGCTCTTCCATGTTTGGTAGGAGGATACTAAACTTGGTGCAAGGTTTGCGTTTCAAGAATAGTTCTGATGGTGTTACTCCTGTGACTGAATGAGGAGTGTTTCTATACTGGAACAGACAGTTGGCTAGTTGGTGTTTCAATGAACTTTTCTTGCCACCTCTTCTCACACTTTCAGCATGTTTGCGCAACGCTCTCTTCAAGATCTGAACTGTGCGCTCTGCCGCCCCATTGGACGATGGATGGTAAGGAGGTACCAGTGTTTGTTTGACTCCATTCTGTTTAAGGAAATATGTGAATTCCTGGGAAATGAATCGGGGTCCGTTGTCCGAGACAACTTCTGGCAATCCATATGCTGCAAACCACAGTCTCATTTGATCAATAGTGCTTTGAGCAGTTGTGGATCTCATGTGTGCCACCTCTATCCACTTGGAATGGCTGTCAATCAACACAAGGAAGAAATTGCCATCTTTCTCTGCAAAATCAATATGTACTCTTTGCCATACCCAAGTAGGCCATCTCCATGGGTACAATGTTGCACTAGGGGGTGAGTTCCACACTGCTTGACAAACTTCGGAAGTTTTCCCGGTCAACTCAATTTCAGCATTC
Organism: Platygyra sinensis; assembly: GCA_019787425.1. NCBI lineage: Eukaryota > Metazoa > Cnidaria > Anthozoa > Scleractinia > Merulinidae > Platygyra > Platygyra sinensis. Next base: position 15,193 of record JAHPZR010023598.1, read on the forward strand.
AAATTTGGCCACCAAATGTAACTTCGGGCTATTGCTTTCATTGCAACAATACCAGGATGTTCTTTGTGTAATTCTTGCAACAGTCTGTTTCTAAGCGATGGCGGAATGATAACACGCATTCCCCATAAGACACATCCTTGGTCAACTGATAACTCATGTCTTCGCGTGAAGTATGGTTTCAGTTCGTCACTGGTTACATAATTTGGCCATCCAGATAGCGTATAATTCAACACTCTTGCTAGTACAGGATCTCTTCTGGTCTCTCTACAAATGTCCTTTACATCAATGGGCAATTCTTCAAGACCAGAGAAGAAAAAGAGTTCAGCCTCTTCCTTCAAAGGCGGGGCGTTGCAAGGGAGGCGTGATAATGCATCAGCATTGCCATGTTCTTTAGATGGTCGATATTCCACTTGGTAGCTGTAGGCCTGTAAAATTACTGCCCAACGTTGCATTCTGGCCGCTCCTAGGGTTGGCACAGCTGTTTTTGGACCCAGAATGGTCACTAGTGGCTTGTGGTCTGTATACAGATGAAACAGACGTCCATTCAGGTACTTGTGGAATTTTCGCACTCCAAAAATAATAGCTAGAGCCTCCTTCTCTATTTGTGAATAGTTCCTTTCACTCTTTGTAAGTGTTCTCGAGGCAAATGCAATGGGGTGTTCTTCTCCGTCATCCATCACGTGTGAAATCACGGCTCCTACACCATACGGAGAAGCATCACATGCTAGAATCAGCTTCCTTTTCTCAACATATGGAACCAATACGCGACCGGCCATAAGCTCCGATTTACTTCGCTGGAAAGCTTCTTCACACTCTGTGGACCAATCCCATTTCACGCCTTTCTGAAGCAATTCATGTAACGGCTGAAGAAGGGTGGAAAGATTAGGAATGAACTGTCCATAGTAATTCAGCAGTTTAAGTAAGAGCGGAGTTCTGTTACGTTCGTTGGACTTGGTGCTTCGCTAATAGCTGCAATCTTCTCATCTGTGGGATGTCGGCCTTCCCCATCCACATGGTAACCTAGGAACTCTACACTTGGTACCATGAACTCACACTTTGACTTCTTAGCTAAAATACCATGCCTCTCCAGTCGGGTCAACACCTCATCTAGTACTTGCAAGTGTTCATGGGGATCTGTTCTGATTATGATGTCATCAATACGACAACGCACACTGTCCATTCCCTGTAATATCTGATCCATGGTTGACTGAAAGAGTGCAGGGGCAGAGGCGATTCCATAGGTTAGACGTTGATAAGCATACAATCCTTTGTGAGTGTTCACAGTTAGGTATTGTTGGCTATTCGTGTTCAGTTCCATTTGCTGATAGGCGTTGGACAAATCAATCTTGCTGAACACAGTTCCACTTCCTAATGTAGCAAAGATATCTTCCGTATCCGGCAGCGGGTAAGGGTTATCTAGAAGGACCTGGTTCACCGACACCTTGAAATCACCACAGATGCGTAGACTTCCATCTTTCTTGGGTACGCAGACAATCGGAGAAGCCCAGTCACTCCGTTCCACCTTTTTAACGACTCCTAACTTCTCCAAACGGTCTAATTCTTCTTCCACTTTTTGGCATAATGCGTAAGGAACTGGACGAGCTTTGCAAAATATCGGTTTTGCACCATCTTGCAACTTTATATCCGCCTTAAAACCTTTGATGGTTCCCAGTCCCTCGTCGAATACCATTTTGTGCCGGCTTAAAACATCAGACAGAGTGTCGGCCTTGCTCACATGAAAGATATTGCGCCGATTTAACTTCAGTTGCTCCAACCAGTTTCTGCCTAGCAGTGGAGGGCCGTCTCCATCCACAACAATCAAAGGTAGTACCAGTTCCTGCTGTTCATAGACCACAGGTAAATGAACTTCACCATAGACAGGAATTGGGACACCATTGTAAGCCTTCAACTTAATCTTGGTACCACGTAAGGGCCACTGGTTAAACTGCTGGTCATACAGGACCTTAGGTAGGATAGACACTGTGGCTCCAGTATCCAATTGCATTTTACAACTCTTCTGATCCAACATTACTGACACAAAAATCGGGGTGTGTCCATTTTTTCCAGAATCTTTTGCTGCAAAAATGCCCAGGACTTCATCATCTTCTGTGTCCTCATCAACCACCTCTTCCAGGTATTTTGTTTCTCC
>JAHPZR010023600.1:0-12500 GCA_019787425.1 Platygyra sinensis
TAAAATTAAAGGAGCTATGTCAAGGTTAAACGGTTTGAAAAATCTAGCTTAAATTTTTCAATTTCGTTGTTTGTTATCCGTGTCAATCTTCTCCATCCTTGTTCTTTTATGGTTTAGTATTATCTCTTTGACGCTTTTCCATCTTTGTAAAGTATTATTTTCAGGTTTCCTTCAATTCAACGGTACTTTTGTCGATGGTCAAAATACCTTAAAATACCATGACGAAGCCCCTTTTAAAAATACTTAAGAAACAAGGGAAGGAAAAGGACCTTAGTTAATCAAATAAATAAATAAAGCAAAAATAATAGCGTTTATTTTTTCTGTTTTTCTTTTCTGTTACATTTGTCATTATAGAAACTCACCCATAATTCCATCTTTAGCGTGATTAAACAATAAGTCAGTTTTTTTTACCTCAAACTCTAGTCCAAGTTTGTTCAAGAAATCAACTCCGATGCCAGAGAGCTTTTCAGCTAATTTTCCATATGACTCTCGGTCAAAGGAAAACCCAACAGCAAAGGTGGGTCTTGCAAACCTGATTCCCGTCAAAATCTCAACGTGCACAGGCACACCTTCCAAATCGATTGAAGCAGTGAATCTGAAGACGCCATTCTTTACCAGTTTCCTCACCAGCTGGGCAGGTTGCATGGTAAAATCCCAGAGACCAACTCCTCTGCAAACGAAACAAGTAATCATTTGTCATCCATCCCATGAGTGTTAAACAACTATTTCTCAGCTCCCATTTAATGGTTGATCAGAGTAAAAAATACCATCACGGTAAAACTGGCCAATAAGCCTCAACGGACCGGACTTATATTACCATCGACTGACAAACACTACTCACTTGACTCTGAAGTTAAGTTATGCTCACGTTATCGAAACGTCATTCACCATAAAAAACATTTACTTTAGGACTACCTTTACACGGAAGATCACACTTTAAGCTACTATACGAACTAATGATAACCTGAGTTCAAACCATTTACTAAGTTATGGAATCATCGATTAGTATACAATTCAATGTAGATAGAAACTTTACGGAGCAATCCAATACAGTACAACACAGGTTCATTGTGTAAACATTTTAGAACGAAAAGTAGCAAAATTAATAACGAACAACGTTTCGCCCGTCGACACGACAGCTTTTTCAGGTCAGTTAAAATATGAAGAGCGATGATACTTGTAATTAAATCTATAAATATAACTTTAAAATGCTGCCATGGCGGCGGCGAACGTTTCTCCTTATGAATGTCACTAGTTTTCATTCTAAATTGTGACAGTACACTTAGCAATAATAAAGTTTTTTATCGTTTGTCTCACGGTGTAGTCACTTGAGATGCGACGTTTCAACTGCTTACTGCTAGTCTTCTTCAGGCAATGAGGTCGACTGATTACACGGCACCATTTAAATCACGAAAGTCGACTGTGATTGGTGACTTTCAATCCTCCCATTGCTTCGTTGTTCTGGGGAGTAGCTATTCACTCAGCGGTTCGCTGTTGTACCGTTTTCCTATTGTTGAGTGTTTTTTTGATCGTGGGCATCCATGTCTCAGGAATTTCAATTCCACTATCTCTGTTAATGTCACTAGGGTGAAGTCTTATGTGGATGGCTTGTGTGAACCCACTTGTGTACCAGTGAGGATCTCGATCAATAAACTTGACCTCGTTCCAAAATCGGATAGTGACCGGTCTCGTGGGCGTCTTCAGAATCGGCAGAGGTCTGGGTATGGGCGAGTCGTATATCACTGTCGTGTTCTTCACCATCCTGGATAGGGATAGAGTTGAAGGAAAACGTCCGTCTACATCTCAAGTGACTACATCGTGAGACAAACGATACTACACTTTACTTCTGCATCTACCGCGATGAAAAACGGCAGCCTTTTCCTCCACACTTTTGTAACCAGAGATGATTTGAACTCGTGTGAACAATACTTTAAGTAAAGATTATGATACAAATTGCTGGAGAAATTGCTGCGCGTCTAGTCAAAAGTTCTGACTAGACGCGAGAGTATGTTTGAGCGGATGGTGTGTAGTGTTCATGCGCAAGATGGGTCTCCTCTCCCGGTTTCTCCTCTCCACCAAGGAACGAGGCGCTGTTTCTGTCGATTAATACTACAGGCGCCTTCGATCCCAAACATTAGCCTCTCATTTCTTAAACTGACTAAAAGCACCCATCCAGAGCTTAAGATAATCCTAAAATTAGCATACAAGCTTATCAGCTCACTTTAGTGCATCTACTAAGAAACCAGGCAAGCTGGCACGATCTAAATCAAATGAAGCCATCATGTCTGCGAATGTAGCAGAATCAGCATTTCCTGTGGCGTGCACTCCACCACTAATCACATCCTTCTTTACTTCCGTCTTAAACAAAGTTCCTGTTTTGAGATAGTAATCCCCCTTGGCTTTAAACGTCTGAGAATTCCCTTCCGTGTAGTAGGAGAACCTAAAATGAGAAAGTTGTTTTAAAGAACTTAATTTGAGGAAGCGAATCTTTTGTTGGTTCCTTAGTTAGTTTGTGTTCTGTTTAATTTCGTTTCGATTGAAGGGGAAGCAGCAGTGTCCACTGTTGTTTGCTGGGGTCAAATTTTGTCTCGTCGTCAGAATCAAAGCAAACAAAAGGTACTAAGTTTCTGCCCTGAGATTGCTCAAGCTGTGTACACATGGGCCTCAGGCAACAGGAAATCAGCTCAGAGGGAACACTCAGATATTTCAAGGAAAAAGTAAGTTGTGTGCCCCTGAACTTTTAGAAATTAGGAAAACTGGTGCTTGTGTAACACAGTAACAAAGAATTGCTGGTTGGTCAGTTCAGTTCAGCCAGTTATTTTTTTAATCATTTGTTTCTTCATTCTTTCAGTTTCGTTCAATTATATTCCCAAAATTTGCCAATAATGAAATCTGTTGCCACAGTGCTGAGGAATGTTTCTGATTCTGTAAGCGAAAGAGAAAATAGAAAGTCCTGTACTGAAAAGTGCTGCTCATCTTACCTGACGTCTTTCATCACATATCCGGTCAGCGGCACATACTCATCGGATTTTGCACACTGAAACTCGTACTTTCTGAGATTTTGTGACTCATCAATCCAGATGGTAAACGCGGGAACATTCTCAGTCAAGGCAGGCTTGGTCCACTCTGGTAAAGCATCTATCCTCGTGTAGTAAGTTGCTTTATTGGTTACGACTTTGTTGATGGTCAGTGGATCGATTATCTCAAAGCATACCTGTAGAATATTGCAAGGAATAAGATCCTTTGAAGTCTTTGACAGACCAGACCATTTGAAGGAGGCCAATTATGATACACTCACAAAAAAGGATTTTTTAGGGAGGTTAATTGATAAGAAGGTTAATTACTCGGAATATCATAATAAGTTAACTGTATCTGGTCAGCTCTTCTAATCGAGCTCGGGTGTATATGTTTCCGAGAATGTTACTCTGTATTTCATTATCTTCAGAGTTTAATCGAGCTCCACCTTGATGATTTAAAAATGTTTCTTTTTTTTAACTCAATCATGGCAATAGTTCAATTAGATTCCTGCTGTCGTCAGGTTTAACGCATTTTTTTTTTAAAATAGCAATTCCGTTCAAAATAAACGAGTAATTTAAAAGAAAGTTATGAAAAACGAAATGTCAAGTTTACTTATTTGAGTTTGAAACTTTTGTCTATGTCCTCAGTTTATGTTTATATTATTTATTTTTATTTATTTGTTTTATTTTAATAGACATTATATAATTTTATAATTATAAGCATTGTATAACTTTTCTTTTATTTCCATATACCAGTCTCTTGGTGTGTGAGTGTAGTATTGTGTAAAAGTGTCAGTCTTTTAAGTAGTGGTCATTACTTTTTTTTTCCACCTCTGTTAGCCAATCACACTTCGCGCACTATCGCTATTAATATTCAAACAATAGAGTGTTTCTGTAGAGGAACTATCGACTAATAGTTGCCCCGCGGAAATTTTATGTTCCTAAAACAATCATGCTAGTTTTAAGAACATCAAATTTCCAACGGACCAACTATCAGACCGATAGTTCCGAGACATTCACTCTATTGTCTTTATTGTTCACCTCTGAATTTTCTTTCGCGCGCCAGTTCAAAATTGAGATAGAAATTTTTTTCACGGACGAGTACTATTCATACGGGTATTTTCCACGGACGGGCACTATGGGCTGATAGTTTCTCTCCGCGGAGAAACAATATCGCGTGACGTGATCAATTTAAACCAATAAGAATCGGAGAAAATTCAGTGATGAATCCTAAGTATCGCTGTTACTATGTAGTAATCGTTGAATGGCGTACAAACCTTTCTTAGCTGCTTTTGTCCATAATCATCTTTATCATCAGGAACCATTTGAACTGCAAACCATCCGCTTTCCAGCTCACTTCTCATAAAATTAAAGTTGGAATACACCGCAGAGGGAATGTTGTTTTTATACGACCCAGTGGCTGAGTACTTCTCGGCTGCACCACACTCCGTAGCAATCCAGGATTTGGGATCGGTTGCATTTTTGTCGGGCTTGTTCGGTTGGTAGGCTGAAAGTTTAACATAAATCATGGCATAAATTTTATGGTCAGTGGCCCTGTGCTGGCTTTTCAGCTAATTTTGGAGACTGAAAAATGGAAATAATTAAGCTAAAAAAAGAGATTAAATGGTGCAAATATATTACAACATACGTGGTAAATAAATGATCTAGTGATCTGTATAGAAATAAAATACGAAAATAATAACAATCGGAAGCAAATTTATTTCCAAGATGAACGTGCGCTGCATCTACATGTACCATCAAAATGTTTATTTAAGAAATCATCTATTTCTTTAACAGCTCTCAAATAACACGTCTCTTCATTGCAGAAAAAGAACTTTGACTGGTTAAACGAAAAACAAGGAAACACTGAAGGATCTTTTTCTGAGCACGACGGTTCTACTGACCAGATTTAAAGTGCAACCTGCTACTGAGATCAATGCGGAACCGCTTGTCCAAATTAATTTGTGGCAGTCTTAGTGACTGTGACAAACTAATCATTTGTCAACTCATCCAATCATTAATTCCTTACTAGTGCATCCGTCTTCTTGTGTGGGACAGATTTTCTGTTCCTCTGCCAGTCCAGCACAGTCGTCACCGTTGTTTGCCGGAGAGGGATTGGTGCAGGTTCTGGTTCGTTTCTTGGAGCCTTGAAGACAATATTTAGGTTCTGTGCATGCGCTCCAAGATGAGTACGCTGACCACCCACCATTGACAGCGCCTGTTAGGAAATAGGATATCACCAAAAGAGTTTCCTCCTTCACTACTCTTATTATCAACATGAAAATGCAAGTTGTTTTAACTTAACTGTAGCCTAATAACTTTCTTTAAGACAAGTCCGTTAACACAGTACTATAGACAAATTAGTTTACTTCATGCAGGATTTCGCTGTTGTTAATCAAAGAGATTCAATGGAACCTGTCACCAAAAGATGTTGTTTATGGAGGCCGGGAAGAAAAAAATTGAGTAATGACAAAGACGTGCACCGCAAAGTATTTTGAAGCGTAAATAGAAAGAGCGGAAGCGAAGAACAGTTGACAGTCGGAAGTGTTTTAAGTTCAGTGTTAATCTTTTCAAATTAAACTTGGATGTAGTGGCAGAACTGCTATCATATCGCCGCAAAACTTTCCAAATTACATGTTATTTTGTACAACACGTTAATTTTTTTCTGGCAGTTCACATACTGATTACCAATTAACCTCGTTTTTTTGTGTAGAGATTTTGGCTGAAAATACAATAAAACAATCATACTGCCATAAAACTGACACTTTAAGAACATGACTTTTGATTATTCAATTTAAGACATTTCATTTCCATTTCTTCCTAAATACTAACAAATTATTTAAACGAAAGACAAACTTAGTTTTGATACTCTTCCAGAAATGATTGATACAAAGGAAAACTGTTAATGGTAATTTCAGTCTTAAGCTTAACTTGTAAATGTAATTTTTACAAATCATGATTGCTTACCAGGACATGACGTAAGCTTACAACTTTTCGCCTGAGTGAAGTCCCCTGTGCAGTTTTGTCCCCCAGCATCAGGGGTGGGGTTATCACAGGGTCTGCTTTTAGACTGGGAACCAGTCCCACACGTCTGACTGCATGTTGTCCACGCAGACCACAAACCAAAACCGCCATCAACTGTGAGTAAAACAAGCCAGTGTAAGTAAGGCAGTAGAGACCGGCATTTGACTTGGTAATGAAATTGTCCCGTTTAAGATTGAAGTTGGCCCTACTTACCGTCCAGGTAAATACGAAACGCATGAAATCATGAAACTGATGTGTTGCAGAAAAAGCCTCTGTTGTGACATAGTGCAGGTCGAATGATAACAAACTTCTTAGTTGAGACAAGTTCGTCTGCCTTATGTTTCACGTGTGTGCATGGACGAATTATACGTCTGAAACGCGTAAATGGTCATTTCTGGGCGTGTATCAAACGTAGAAAACTGTTAAGTTCGTCTAACTTTCAGTACTTTTTATTTTTTCATCATTTAATTGCTTCTGTTGGACTTCTATTACCATGGATTTCGTGTACTTAGGCCGAGTGCTACGTCCACTGAACACACTGAACATAAAGGGCAAACCCAGACACGACCGCTCTCATGTGGCTTCCATAGCTCAGTTGTTAGAGCATTGCACCGATAACGCAAAGGCCGTGACTGAGTTCGAATCCCGTTCAAAGTCTGAATTTGTTCAGGTCATTTTTCCAGTAGTATCATGCCTACATTCGCACCTTTCATTCTTTCATTATTTAATGGTTACTGTTGGACATCTATTACCACATTTTATTTTCCTTATTTACCTATACTACGCATTATACGTCAAAACACATTAATCGTCTACTTAGGTATATGTCGCTTATAGCTAAGGTTATTGTCATCAGCATCCATCATAACCGGTGAGCTCTTCAAGAGACACGCAAGGTGCCGAGCATGTATATAAATCATTTTACTTTCAATGATCGCCAAACCTGGACAGGGTGTGAAACAAGATCTCGCCGTCTCTGTGTCGTTACCAACACATGTCTTCCCGCCATTCATTGGGGGCGGTTGATTGCACAATCTTGTTCTTTTCAACATGGTTCCTCCTGATATTCCACAAGTTTGAGAACACTGGGTCCAAGGAGTCCAGGAACCCCAGTTGCCGTCAAGAGGTCCAGCTGAAACACAGACGCATTTTCTGTTATTAAACACATACATACATAAGGGTTTTTTCAGCATCAATTTTTAAAATAACATAAACAGATAACGAAAATAAGTAGAAAAACTAAAACACACAAACGCAAAGCCGGTGTTTTTTTTTCGTGACGGATTAGTATGGACAGGACGCATAACGGTAAAAAAGCCACATTTTCAAAAAATATCCGTTGTAGAGTGCAAGGGGGCCTTAGTCTCAAAATGTCGCATTGATGACAACTGATTTCACGACAATGCTTTCCAGAGACTTACTTGGACATGGCCCAATGCATTCCAGCTTGGTTTGAAACGTGTCACCAGAACATGGCTTCCCGTCAGAGGTTGGGGTAGGGTTGGTACAAGCTCTGGTCCTGTTGACTATGGATCCCCCACAGGGGTTCTCACAGAGAGACCACTGACTCCATTCTGTGAAACCGCCGTCAACTGAAACAACATTGTGTTGATGGGTAATAACTAAATTCTTTAGTCAATGTAATCGCTATACCCAATCACAAAAGGCACAGACAATCCAATTAACCAATCAGAACTTGTCGTGCCGAAAAACGTGTGCAAACGAGTCACAACTGATTTTGCTTTTACTTGTGATTGGATGAAACAGTGGCGCGCGTTTCTTTAGCCAATCGTTTAGCTTAGTGATACAAAACCAGTTACTTTTCGACTCTGAGTCAAAACCTCTTTATTTTCTTTTTTTTTCTGAATGCTGTGTGAATGCAAGTGCTACTTTCTCAACCTTAAATGTCAACTAGAAATAAAGGGTACACCCCATGGCGGACTGAAACAGTGAAAAGATAACGTTTCGAAGATCTTAAGAATATTAACAACATATACAACATATACAGAACTTAAACAATACAAATATAGCGTTACCAATGTATACATAATTTATATTGTCGGAAGTTACTAGAAATTGAATTTTGTTTCGTCGTTTCTGTTATTTTGTTGTTGTTGTTATTGTTGCATGACCAACATTAATTTCCCTTAACCTATAAAATTAAGAGAGCCTGCACTTTTGTCAGAGACGTTGCTAAGCAACAGATGACACCATTGTGGTGTCATGTGGCGCGGCAATCTTTGGAATGTTTACATCCTTTTCACTTGCTTGTGACTGGATAAAAATTAATAACGGAAATTCGTAAAGTACCTCCATCAGAATTTGCCACTCTTAGGACACTTGTTTTGACTGACGAGAGTGGATTTCTTGGCGTTTGGATAACTTCGGTCATGCGAATTCATAGTGAAAACAAAAACATAATATTTTTCATACAATTCGTATTATTCATCAAATTTCCATACTCACTCATGCAGTCCTTTTGCTGCGAACTGTCTCCTTCATCACAATACTTTCCATCTTCACTCGGTATGGGACTGGTGCAAGTTCTTGTTCGAATACGTTGGTTTCCCGCGCAAATACCTGGTGCACAACCACTCCAACCGGACCAACCGGACCACCCGCCATCCACTTTCGCGCCACAAAAATAGAGAAAAGAAACAGAACAATCAGTTTTTCAAGATGCAAGTCTTGTTTATGGTTGCTAAAAACATTTTAACTACGTCTAAAAGTTTTTATTTAAAATGGTTTTTGGCGTTCTTCTGGTTTAACGGCTTCATGGCACAACTTACTAGTGAAAAGAGATAACATAGAGTTCGTAGGAATTAACTTAAACTGATGCTTTTGTATCGAGTCTGGTCGTAAACTACGCAGCTAATGTAATATGTCAAGCAACTGCTTAAAGATTGAATTGGGTTAAAGTAAAACCCCTTTTTTTTTACAGAGAACATCCTGAACGGGCCCATTTCTCCTAAGAAAAGTTAAGGTGAATTTTATAAAATTCCCTTCCACATTGTGTGTAACTGATTTAGACCATATATAGGCCGACCAGTAGTGCTATTCTTTACAAAACGGCTCACTTACCTCAGCTGGTCTTTCCGGAAAAGAGTGGAACTATTTGTAAGGTTTCAGTGGAATTCCACTTTTAAGCGAAAAACCACTTTCCCTAGCTAGTATCAAAACGTTTTCTTAGATTGTAGCTGTGTAAGTTGGAAAAATAGATCAGGTTACCCTTACCTGCTGCGGAGACATAATTCCAAAATATCACTAGCGACAAAAACAGAAATAAACAGGTAATGATATTGTGCATTTTTAGAGGCCAAATTTGTAAAACTCTATTCTAATAGGCAAGTCTAAAGCATAGCCCTCGTGCTGAACCAGTCGAAAAACCGTCTTTGCCCTTCCTTTGAGCCCGAGTGACTAGCTTAACTGCTGTAAAACTGACTGTTTCAGATGATCTTTAATGCTTAATCTATGAACACCTGAAATGATTAGTTATTACAATTGACACAGGTGGATCAATAAATCTCGCCGACTACGAAAAAACAGAGAGCGTAACAGTTTGTTGACTTCAACGTTTTTCAGAGGAACTAAATGCATTTCAGTCAATTTAGTTTTTACCACGCCATTCGAGATCTTCGTGCGAAATCAGTTCCCCTCTCTCTATTAGCTGATTAAACCAGGCCTACATTTCATTGATTAAATTTCTAAGCCACTGCCTAAGCAATCCTCTATCCTTTCTAAATTAGCACATTTTTTCTTTAAATTACCGTTTTAAACTGACACCATTTTTGCGAATTGACTAGACCGTAAATGTTGAACCAAAGAGGAAGACATTTGAATGATTCTCTTTTTTGAAACATTTTGTCAACCAAAATTACTGTATTCTCTGTTAAATAGTCACTTTTTCTAGATATGTCTTTCCCAGAGGTTTCAAACTATAAAATACCTAATGTAACGAGTGGAATTTAGATGCAACCTATATTTGCCTTACCACGTCAATGCTGAAGAAAACTTCTTGGTCTTCACTATTTTTTTTTTGTGTGTGTGTTTTTTTTTGTTTTTTAGTTTTACTATGGAGCTCAGTTGGTTGGAAAAATAGCACTCGATTTTTAGAAATCGATAAAGAGAATTTTAATCATAGAAGTTTCTCTAATTCTCAGTATTTCTGTATAAAATGGCAATATTCAGTTTCTCGATAAACATCACAGGTGTATTAACGGTAAATAATCTTTTGAAATATCAGTTCTATATTTACGTTTGCAGCCATGAATTCCAATGACATATTTCTTTGTAGCAATTTTCCCTCGCATGAAGGCATTTGCTGTTAAACACGGTTTCTCTCCCAGTTATTAAAAATCTAACGCGCTGATGTTTGTAAGAAAATCTTAAAAGTTGTACATGTATTTCAGTTTTCTAACTGCATTTTTACTGCAACAAAGCGTAGAGATGCAAAATTGAAGAGACTTCAGTGATTGTAGTCATTGTACATATTTGACAAAAATAAGTCATCAAGGAAATAGAAAGACACCCACTCGTGTGCATAGCTGGGTACTGACTGGGGGTGGTACAATCCCAGATGAACAAACAAAACAATAAATCAATTATTAACGCTCGCTGTTCCTATTGCACAGCAGGTCTGATATTTTTAAGAAAAGCGCTTAGGCATACATTGTGCATATGTCTTTATCTACAATATCGTCTTCTTAACTTGCAAACTCGAATCTTTGATATATTATGTGCTCATAAATTACCGCTCTGCTCCGTCCTACACTCAACGATGGGAGCTTTGGCACGCTCGTTTATAACGCGCGGACGGCAACCGGAAGTGAGCTATTTTCACTTTTAACTGGCCCTCACACAACCACATTCACATTGCTAAGTATCTTTTCTCCATTAGAGATGAGTATTATAAAAATATGGGAGACAATACAGTCCTAGCATGCGAAATCGTTCTCTTCTAGTTGCCGTCCGCGTCTCAAAAACGGGCGTGCTTAAGCTTGCTAAAAGTAGTTGCCCAAACAAAATTGTTAATTATGTGAACCGAGAAATCTAAATAACTACCAGTGAAAACAGTTGAACAGTCCTTGATATGTATTGCTTGGAAAACCGTGCTAAAAAACCGTGAAAAGTACAAATCAAATCAAATTTGCAAAGGGGAACAATTGTCTACAATCAATGTTCTTTAGATTTTGCTTATCCTCATATATGGAAGTGGAAGATTTGTGGTTGTCGGGTATTAAAACGGAGTTATTACTGTTTGTAAGTGTATCCCCTTTTCAGAGATTATTTAGAATTGTTGTTTGCTCCACAAATTTGTGCCGTGTGTTTGACCAATGTTTATGTCACGGTCAGTTTAGGTGATGACTACACAGCAAAAATGAAGATCATTCGACACTGCATAGTTTTTTTTTCAGTGTTTTGGCATGTCAATCAAATAGACTGAAAATCAATCTGCTACTGGGAAAGATCATGACTGCTTTATTTAGTTTGAATTCAAAACTAGAGGAAAATAATAAATCTCGTTTAAAAAACAAAACGCTTCAGCCGTTTTGATTTACCTCAAATCAGAGAAATAATAACTCGGAGTATGGGCATTTTGTGAAAAGTAGTCAGGATAAGCATACCGTGTTCTTATTTCATTCTGTCATTATCATTGCTGTATGTCCTCATAGGATTTTGAAAATAAAATATGTAGATGTAGATGCTGTCACCGAGGAAATATTAACCCGATCACTATGAGTTGACGTGCTACCCTGCTCACACAAATCCTCTGGACTCTTCCGGCTGTTTTCTTTTTCCCCAAGGTAACACTTGCACTAGTAGCGAATTAAGTAGGCTTCCGGTTTTGCAATAAGACTCGTCACAATGCACGTATAGCACGGCTGGAAATCTTAATATGCGCATATAGTTACGTTATCTCCACTGTATAAGCACGGATCGCACGAAGAAGCTGTGATCTAAGTTAATCAGCGAAGTATGGACATAAGATAGTATTCTATGGACGTTTACGGCGAACGGCAAACAATGCTTCTTCTAATTCTGAGCCCTGAACTCTGACAGATTGAGCCATATTTAATAGGTAACTCAAACAGCCAAATATCATACTCAGTGCGATACGCTCTTTTAGCACTTCATGTTCGTACCCTGGGCCTAGAGTAAACTTTGGCAGCATTTAACTGATTTAATATAAAGCTAGGTTTGCTTGAATAACATAAAGAATAAGTGAGACATCGATGCAGTCATCTAAGTAGTTAATCGTAAATGATAAGTATATCAAAGTTAAATGAAGTTTTGAACGATTCGTATTACAGTGCTCGAAACTAACTTTTGAATTGGTTTTCCTGGGACAAGTGGTAGGAAATTATCAGTGGTCCCCAAAGGATATCTAACTTGCCCCAGTTATTGTTTTGATTCATTAAGTTGGAAGGGAAAATGATGGACCTGAAATTGTCAGTACCA
>JAHPZR010023600.1:17500-32500 GCA_019787425.1 Platygyra sinensis
GATGTATTCCCAAATGCCTCGACTGCCACACGCGTTACAGCGGGACAGGGCCAAATTTTTATCAATGAGAACCTCACAACTTACAGAAAGGAACTCCTAAGGAAGGCGAACGATAAGCGCAAAGACGGATTGGTAATCAGCGCCTGGTCACTGGATGGGAAAATTTTTGTGAAAACGTCGCCGTCAGGAATTCCGATAAGAATCTATGAAAAGGAAGACTTGGAAAATTTATAACATAGCTGGCTAAAAATCAATCACTGGCTTGTGTGGATAAAAGGTACGACTTGGTTGTAGTGTACGACTAATGTTAGCTTAAGTTGTATTTCAATTGGCCCGGGAAAGGGACATTAGGGTTTGAGAAGAATAACTCTCTTTTTTCTTTTTCTTTTTTTTGTTGTTGTTGTCGCTGTTACTATTGTTGTTGCGTTTTTTTTGGTTGTTTGTTCATTTGGTTAGTTTCTTTTTTTTTGCCTATTTTTACTCGCGTTGTAGCGGAGGTTTTGTTTTCTTTCTTCTTCTCAGTGACAATTTACATTTTTAAGGACCTTACGTGCTAACTATGCATAAGTACACAAGGTATGATATTTTATCTTTAAAGTGCACCTAACCCCAAAAATTTTTTTTCGCTAAAACAATAAAGCTTATTTTGTGGAGTAATTAGCCGCAAAAATTTTTCGATTTGCTTAAATCCTCGAATTTCTGTGCCCCCTTGAAACCGAGTTTCGTATGGTTCACGACCGAACATAAGGAGTCTGGGGAGAGTAAGGCCGTGACGTCACTTCGAGAACGAAAGCTTCGGCTGTCCCAGTCGGGCCTTTTACTCTGTGTGAGCGTGGAAGCCTTTTTGCCGCACAAGTTTTTCGCTGAGGGCTTCCACAGTCGACAGATTTCTGTTTTTATCAACAATATCTTCTACTTCGTCGGATTCTGAAATGAGCTTTGACTCAGAAGACTCCGAAATTTATTATATCGCTGAAGAGAATGACGTCTCGCACTGGTAAACAAAGCAAAGTGAATAGTTAAATGATGACGGCCGAGCTGATTTATATGCTGACAACACTCTGGCCAACGAAGAATGGATAGACAAAATGAGGTGGATGCTGACAAAGAACTCGAACGAGCTCTGATGGACAGACCCGAAGGCAATGATATGTAGAAGTCAAAGAGACTGTAGCGTGTGGTGCGTATATTTACTAAATTCGCGCATTCTTCGATCTCGCATTAACATACTTTCGTATAAATAAAAGTCAAGTCCGTTAACTTTCTCAAATTATTTTAACTTCACTCGTTCAACGTAGACCAAAATGATTATCCCATGACACAATGTTTGTGCTCTTTTCCTGCGAGTGTGGAAATTGTAGCGTCGCTTCCCTTCAAAACATCAGCGAATGTTATTGTTGTTATTATTATATTAGAGTGAGTTAGAAAGTTGTCAAGACTCAAAGAAGAGTGATCTTGTTCTTGAAGATATTGGTGCTGATGTTACCTTAAAGAGTGTTACTGAATATCCAGGAATTAAACCTGTATGGCTTCAGAAATGGAGTTTTAAGATTAGTAGTGGGCAAATACAAAACTATCTGTTGGCTGTGCCGACTGACTGCTGTTGTTTCTCAGATAAGATGCAACAACGGCTTCATGAATCGATGGACGGTTATTCCAAATTCGTCTCGCTTAAGTCACTGAGTCAGCAAAATCCCTTCCTCTCTCTGAAAATCCAGGCATCGAGCGAGATCATCTGGTGTGAAATACTCTATGGAACAGATCACCGAACTCTTAGACGGCTATCACTTTGCACGAATCGAGCCATCACTTTGTACGTTTCTTCTCTTCAGGACATCTCTCCATAAAATGTATGGCATAAAGCGGAGTACCTCCTGTAAGTTTGTTGTGTTGCTACATCACACTACAGCGCACCTGGCTAGCATTTTTTTCGAACAACTTTTCCAGCCTTTCCCACAGAAACAAGTAAATATGCGAATCTCAGAATCATCGTGTTCTCGATCTGACGTCACATCCGGCCCTCGACCCATTCTCCGTTAAACTCGGTCGTGGACCAAAATGGCGGCAATTTCACGTACTTTGACGAGCCATAGAAAATCAAAGATTTAACCAAATCGAAAAATTTTTGCGGCTAGTTACTCCACAAAATAAGCTTTATTGTTTTAGCGAAAAAAAGTTTTTGGGGTTAGGTGCACTTTAAACGTCAGGGGAATTAGAGACCAACTAAAAAGGAGGAGCATCTTTGCATATCTTAAAGATCATTCACCAAAAATCATCTTTCTGCAAGAAACGTATTCGGAACCAAGCGATGAAATGATATGGAAGAGTGAATGGGGAGGCGAAATATTTTTTTCTCATGGAACTAAACACAGTAAAAGGGGTATGCATTCTTATTCACCCTTCGATGCGGGCTAAAATTGATTATGTTTTTAACAGCAATACGGGGCGAATGGTGTTAATTGCAATGGAATTCAACTCACTGAAGCTGTCACTCTGTAATGTTTATGCACCTAACAACCAATCTGAGCAACTGAATTTTCTACAAGAGCTAAACAATGTGCTCATTGATAAATCAGAACTTTCCACACTTATAGTAGGTGGCGATTGGAACTGCACTCTCACAAAAGAAGATAAAGTGGGCGGCACCGTTTGGAAACCGTCAAATTATAGGAATCTGCTTTTGACAACAATGGAGGCTTTTGACTTAGTAGATATTCAAAGAGTACGCCACCCGCAACTGCGAAAGTACTCTTATGTATCTAAAGCCTTAAGACTTAAATCAAGAATCGACTTCTTCCTAGTTGCCCAGAATTTGACACGATTTGTTAAAAAAAAGCGATATTTACCCGTCGGTGGCACCGGATCATCAAGCAATTTACATGTCTTTCTCGTGGAGAAATGAAACACCTCGCGGACCAGGGCTATGGAAATTTAACAATACTTTATTAGACTATGAGCAATACCTGGCTAGTATTCGTGAAACTTATGTTTCTGCAAGCGACATGTATTCAGACGTAGAAGACAAACCTTTGTTTTGGGAAATGTTAAAAATGGAGTTTAGATCAACGATCATCTCCTATAGTAAAACCAAAAGTAAATTAGTACAAGTTAGAGAAGAAGAAGTTAAAAGTCGACTTGAAGTACTCGATTATATCATCTGTAATAATTTTAACTCCCCTGGTATAGATCCCGTGCTAAATGAATATGATAATCTTAAGGCAGAGCTACAATCAATTTATGAGAAGAAAGGAAGATCTGCTATATTTAGATCGAAATGCCGCTGGGTAGAAGAAGGTGAACGCCCAACAAAATATTTCTTTAATTTAGAAAAGAAGAACTATAACAAAAAAACTATCACCGAACTTCATGGAGAAGATGGAACAACAATTGAAAATGAGAGACAGATATAAGATAGCATTGAAAAATACTATAGCGAATTATATAAAACAGTAAATAATCTTGAGCGAAAGGATTTCGATAGTTTCATTGAACCCCTAACAATCTCTAAACTCACTATTGAAGACAGAGAGGAAATGGAAGGTCCTCTCACCTTAGAGGAATGTAGAAGGGCCTTAGGCACATTTGAGAGCGATAAAACACCAGGAGAAGACGGTTTTACTGTTGAATTTTACAAAACCTTTTTTGACTTGATAGGAGAGGATCTGGTTGCGAGCTTCAATGCTGCTTACGAGGTAAATGAACTTTCCACATCACAACGAAGGGGAATTGTCACTCTTATACCAAAGGAAGATGGTTCATTACTCGAATTACAAAATTGGAGGCCAATAACCCTGCTTAACGTTGACTGTAAAATTGCAACTAAAGCGATAGCCAAAAGAATAGAACCATATCTACCAACCTTAATACATAGTGATCAAACTGGTTTTATTAAAGGAAGATACATTGGAGAAAACATTCGTCTAATTGAGGATGTGATGGAACATACAAAGCTGCATAATATACCTGGAATTTTAATATCACTGGATTTCAAAAAAGCTTTTTGATTCATTAGAATGGGGATTTATAATGAATACACTAGACGTTTTTAATTTTGGGACCAGTATTAAACGTTGGATTAGCACTTTTTACACAAATATCGAAAGCGCTGTCATAAACAATGGATTTTTAACAAATTGGTTTAAACCATCGAGAGGTGTAAGGCAGGGATGCCCTCTTTCTCCCGTCTTATTTATTCTATCAGCTGAACTGTTAGCAAACAAGATAAGACAAGACCCGAAGATAGAAGGTATTAAAATCCTGGAAAAGGAAATCAAATTAAGTCAATTCGCAGATGGCACAAATTTGTTTTGCGCAGATTTGGATGCAGTTAAAGAAGCCTTGAAATTAGTCGATGAATTTGGAATGTTGTCGGGGTTGATTTTAAACGTTAAGAAATCTAAAGCGATGTGGCTGAGGAAATGGGGAAAAAATAAAAGCAATCCTTTAAAACTAAAATGGATGCGTAGCCCGGTGCGTATATTAGGGGTTCATGTTTCGTATAACGAAAAGGAAAACAATGAATTAAACTTTCATCTTAAAATACGCAAGATGGAAACAAATTTAGATATATGGAGAACAAGAAATCTCACATTGTTTGGAAAAGTTATGATAATCAAGTCTCTAGGATTATCACAATTAGTTTATTCAGCCTCGACGTTAAATGTTCCCAAGGATATCACATCAATTTTAAAAGCAAAACTATTTAGTTTTCTGTGGAACAACAAAAAAGATAAGATTAAAAGGGAGGGGCTTTACCAAGATAGCCATAAGGGCGGATTACGTATGGTAGACACAGAAATAATGTTCAAAGCTCTTAAATTGGCCTGGATCTCTAGACTCCTGTCGCCAGGAAATCCAAAATGGAGAACAGTCCCAGATTACTATCTAAAAGGAGTAGGGGGTCTCAACTTTTTATTGAGATGCAATTATGACTAAAAATATCTACCCTCATTGCCGGCGTTCTAGGGAAATATTCTAAGATACTTTAGAGAATTAAAAACTCTATATAATCATAATCAAGACCAAAACATAATTCTATACAATGACAAAGATATACTTATTGGAGACAAACCCTTTTTTATTAGGGAATGGTATCAAAATGGCATCCTGTCAATCCAAGACCTTCTAACAACGACTGGTCAACTAATGTCGTATCAAGACTTCCTGAACAATTACCACTGTAAAAAGACTAATTTTCTTCATTATTATCAGGTCATTAGTGCTATCCCGAAACACCTGCTAACTATAGCAAGAAATGGGGCCTTAATTAAAAAAGAACTTTATCTTAACAATACCTTCAACTTTCAGCTTGACGAATCTACACAAATAGACCTGATTAAAATTCGAACTAGTGATTTTTACAAATTGTTCAACACCAAAATGCACACAGCAGAACATAGGGGCCCCCAAAAATGGAACAACTACTTTTTAACAACAAAAGACGTGTGGAAAAAGCGTTTCGCCTCCCTCAAAACTCTTTGTAAAGAATCCAAGCTTAAAGAATTTCAATTTAAATTTATGCACCGAATTATTGTTACAAAAAGAGAACTTTTTCGTTATGGTATTCAGTCAGATGATTACTGTATATATTGTGGCGAAAAGGACTCCATTGACCATACTTTTAGTGAATGTCCTTTTGTAAAAAAAATTTCACATGAGATCATCAGTTGGTTCAATGTAACGAACAAAACTCACTTCAATCCGTCCGTGGAAGAGAAACTGTTCGGTGTTACATCCGAACAATTTGGAAAAAATGTAACGAAGAAATTTAACTACACGATGCTTTTCATGAAATACTACATCTACACTAATAAACTGCATAATAGTTCAATCTTACTTGCTGATTTTGTAAACAAAATTTCACTTAAATACAGAATCGAACATATTGAAGCATAAATGATATGAGAAACAAAGATGTCTCCTCCACCTTACTGTTATTCCCACAATTTTCACTATAATTAAAGTAACTCCTAATCATTAAATGTATGAAGTATTACGTGTATTAATGTATATAGGATGTAGCATATGTGTTCTATGTACTATCGAAATGGTAACATTTAAGAGTTGTAATTATCTATTGGTAAATTAGTAGTTTATTGTAAGAAGAAGAAATGTATTTATTTTTATAAAATTGTAAGTGTATGACTAATAAATAAAGCTGTTGTTAACATTTAAAAAAAAAAAAAAAAAAAATCAAGGCCGACCGTGCCTAAAAATAACTTAACGAGGAATTTCCTTAGGAAAAAGGCCGATATGGAGAGTCAACTGGCTCACCCTTCATCCTCTCTTGGATCTGACACAAGGGAGTTAAATCTTTGCGAGTTTTGTTTTCCGTTTCATGCCCGGAATATTGTTCTCCAGACAGTATAAACAACCCAGTGACGAAGTTATAATCCATAACCAAGGTAAAGCGGAGACAATGGATATCACAAGTCGCCATCTTGGCCTATTTTCTTCCTACAAAACTGCTTTCTGTAACTGCTCGGTGGAGAAGTGATTGACAGGATGGCAGTCTGCTTGATTCTCTGTTCTGTTCGAAGTTTGTACACAGTGTGTTATCATTCTGTCGGTTCCGTGGATGCAGAGGATGCCTCTTCTTGGCTGGACTTGACTGATTGTTTCAAGTGATTGTTGCACATCCATCCGTCACCATGACGATGAAAGAGCTGAAAAAGGGAACAATCAGTGAAAAAGCAAACAGAAAATACCCAGGTCTCTGTCTAACATCAAGCTACATGTAAGGGTTGTTGAAAAAATAGTTGACTACAATCACAAGAGCGATTTCCTTGTAAAGGTGAGCGACAACTTCAGATTTATCTCGCCCAATCAAAAATAATTAGTTTTTATCACAGCTTGTTACTATGGATACATATCATGTATCTTAGCAATATCCAAGCAGGTTTCAAAGATGTAGCAGATCCTCGGAGACGGGTTCGCGATGAATTTATCCGCGGTTTGTGGGTTAGGCAACAGTTAATAAAAGTGTGCGGAACGATTTTCATAGAGTGCCATTTGACGGGTTAAATGATGCGTTTGAGTGCCTTTCGCAAGAAAATAATTACAAGCTAGTTTGTTGATGTGTAAAATCCGTTAGTAATTTACTGAAATGTTTCAAGTTGAATAAGCGAGAAAAACTTACTTTTGTTTTCCACTCTGTTCCAGAATCTTTCCTTTCTCTGGCTTCTTTTCTTTGTCTTTCTTCAAGCTAAATAGAAACGAATAATGTTAAGTTACCTCTTCGAGGCTTTTATGATCACTTGAGGGGCACACAGCAGATCAGTAAATGTTACACAGAATATCCACAAGGTTTTAGGTTTTCCACGTGTATTCTTCATCAACTAAACATAAGATTTTCTCTTCACAAATCTCTTTCGCTCAATTCTCTCGCACATAGTTTTTCGCTTACGTCATATGACATCTACGAGAATGTCCAGTCCTTTGGCGCGCGAACGCCTGACACTTAACATAAATTCCTCTACGTAACAACGTAATTTCACTACTTAACATAAAGTATAGTAGTCTCTGGCCAGTCACCAGAATCGCGTTGAGTTATTTACACGGTCAGGCCCAACATGCCAGGAACAGAGCTATTTTTCTCTCTTATTTGATGTAGTCGGAGGTTTTGTTTCTATGGTCTTCAACAATGGAAGGTTTGTATTGCAACCCAGTTATTCAATACAATCGTTCTAAGGAAAAAAGTCTCCAAAGTCACAGTTGAGAGATCATTAGGTCCACAGTCACCCCAATCTGAACTTTACTTACCTCGTGTTTAGCTGACGTGGCTGATTCGATATCATCAGTTTTCAGCGCATGTGTAACTTTCTGCCATAACCTACGGGACTCAAACTCTGCTTGGCTTGCCTGCGGACAAACTCGCTTACGACAGACCGGAAGTGTTTGCGTGTCCAGGATCCTGGGTTCTCCCTAAACAAGCCAAAGGAAAAAAAAAAATTCACTAACAGTTTAAACTAACGTAATGCGAACCTAACACAGCCTACAAGGCACACAGAAAGCCAAGTTTTTAAATTATTTGTTTCTGTACTAGGGACATTGAGTAGCCTGGGTTCGAAGGTTTTATAACGTTTCTGTACGTTTTTATGAACGTTATTTAGGTTTTCGTGCGCTTAGAAATATGGGTAGATGTACCAGTCGCCATCTTTATTCCTACGGTGGATTGTGATATATCTACAGTATTTCGACGTCACTCAAGTTAAACCAGTCATGAAATTTGACCCTGCCAGATTATTGTGGCCACCCGGCTAATACGGCGAGATTTAAGGTGGCCGAACACAGTTTTCAAGTGCCCCCACCATAATTTTTGAACTATTTATGCTTTGGCGCCCATTTTTTGCAAGAGTCAAGGTTAACCACAGAAATATTTATTCTCACATTTTTACAAGGGTGTGTACTGTTACCATGGCAACGGGGCTGGTTAAAAACAAGGCTTAACTAATGGGTTTTGTTTATTTTAAAAAAATCCAGTCGTTAGATTGTTTTCATATTTTGCACTCTAACACGGTTCTAATAAAATTTTGACATAGGCGATTTTCGTAATTCGCCGTTAATCGTTTTTTGCATTATTAGAAATTCCCTATGTCAAAATTCAGATTGTTTTTTGATAGATCATTCACGTGGTCTCTGATTTATTTTTCTGCAAAATTTCTTGAAATTCTAACGACTGGATCGTTAGAAATCGGCATGTTTCTGCTAAAGCAATCGGTCTCAATCAGTCCTTTGCATCGTTACCTTTTCTAACATATCTGCGTTCAGTTATAGAGAAAAATAACACAGATTGTGCGGTTGAGTAAATAAAATGATCGCCCTACTGACGGCATGTTTGTTTTTTGAAATCCTTATCCACGTGCTAAATATTGCATCAGCAAAAGCACTCGCGAAAACTGTGTTCGGCCACCTTAATGGCCCGTGGGCCACCATGTTAACGTGATTCCATTAACTGAAAACGGAACATGCCAAATTTAACTATAGGGCATTTCAAACGGCCATTTTGTTTTCTCGCGGGTTTCGTTCGCGTCACGCAGGACGGACAAAGCGAAAGAGGGACTACTTGTAGTCTACTTCAAACGATGTTTGCCATCCACTTGGAAAGTTCCTCTCGCTTTTCCTGCTGTTCCTGTATGACACAACTGGCATCAAATCAACGTATACGTGCTCCCACTGTTTTTATTTTTTTATTTTTTGACGCAACAAATTGGTACGAGGTTTTTTTTGCGCGTCCGAAGTCGCATAATCTTTTTGCCTAAAGCGTTTTGTGAGATTCCGCCATAAATAAAAAACAGAGCTGAGGAAGGGCAGCCACCGATGAAAGACAAAGGAACCATTGGATTAGACAGGGAAGAACTAGCGCGAGGTGAGACTACTTTGTGAATGAAGTCGTATTACCTGAACATTTATTTCACGCATGCAAAATCCCAAGTCCAACTCGTTTTTATCATTTTCGAACTTTTTAGTGTGAACAGGCGAAACCAGTTAGAAAATTATACAGTAGTTTGGGCGAAAATAATTAGCTTTGTTTTGTTTGAGATTAACTGCATTAGTGTGGCCGGGGCCTGATTTACAGCTCTTTCGGGGGTTTTCGTCTCATTATCTGGGCAAGTCTCTTCCTATCGAAGATGAGGCCTGTAGGCCCCAACTGTTTATGTTAAAGACAGTAACTGAGTTTGCCTTTCAAAGTGACGCGTTACAACTGCAGCTACCAACTAATTTTGTCATAAGATCTATGTAGGGCTTCTTTCGTTTTAAGTTGATTGTTGAGATGTCAAGCTGATGAAAATTGCATATGTCTTGAAACCGTTATTTTCACAGAAAACTTAGTTTAGAGCAAGCTGCGAATTCATCATCATCATCATTTATTTGGCTCTATATTACAACAGATTAAAAAAAAATAAAAAAATAAAATAAATAATAATAATAATAATAATAATATTCACAAATGTTATGGGTCGTTATGCGTATCTCGTACGATGATCGGATGCTGAAGTAATATTTCCAGTATGACTTCGTTATTCAATCTTGTGTTGAGCTCTTCGCCGTGTTCACGACTTATTCGTCTTCAGATTCATCAGCTTAAAGAATTTTCTTTGAAGCGAGGCGTGAGAAAAAAAAACTTTCAACTTGCTGAGAAGTGAAATAACTCGAAGCATCAAATCTAGAAAAGCCATCTACGTTTCTGACTTTTCTCATTGATTCGGAAACATGGGAGGGATCAGCTTCCTTTCCAGTCTGCTCGCCGATTTTGAATTAGGCATTGTTTTTGGTTTTCAGTCAGTCGGGTTCTTTGAGTACCGGAGGATTTCAACGCCCAGCCCATTGACAACGATGAACGGGAATCAGAGGTGCCTTAGCTGTACCAATATCCTCTTCAGGCCTATCAATAGAGGCAACACCCTGTTCTAGCTTTGATGCATAGAACATTATTGCCTTATTTCTGTCTGCGGGCATATGGTCAGTTTCCGAATATGGTCACATATATTTAACAATTAGATTATGAGCTCGAGATTTCTATGAGGGGATAGTTGATGAGGCCAAAAGCCGAATAAACTATCGCCACAGAGAAATCGAGAGCGCATAATCTTATGGCTTTAGTAGAATTTTAACTGAAATTGACGCAAATAACGGTTTCCAATGATTTTCCCTCGCATTATTCAACTTTACCCTGAAACAAAGTTGCACGTATCGAACTGTCTTTGACAAATTTGCAGTTGTTCACGCGCGAGCCCGCTTTTTCAATATTTTCAAGTTTTTTTTTAAGTCAAGAAACCGTAAATGTGCTTCTTGTAGTCTTCTCAGGAATTTAAGTACCCGTTTACAACTAAAATTCCTCCCAAAACTTCGGGAAAACTATAAAAACATTGCATTTCGTGGACGACCGGCAGCCAATGTACCATAATAATAAATAGTATTTCTATTGCGCACAACTTTAATAAATTGTCCGTGGCGCTTTACAGCAAATAAAAATGCAAATATTAATAGTTGCTTTTTACTATCATAATCATCATCATCATCATCGCCATCACCATGATCAGCAGCAGCATCATTATTTTATTTTCTCTTTTAGTTTGTTTTTTTCCTTTTCTAATAATATACCTCTACCCGCTAAAATGAGATACCGTGACAACATTGCGTGACGAGCAACTGACGAACGTAACAAGACTGCTGCGAGCGCTTGCTTGGGAGCAATATGTATAGGCTTTTGCACATTATGCTTTTATTTTCCCACTAAAATGCTCCACCTTAATGCTCCAGTTTTTCCACTAAAATGCTCGGTTTCCCTCAAAAATATCACTAAAATGCTCGGTTAATGCTCATACATAGGGGTTTTTAAATTTTCATAATTTTAACGTGTCAACACAATTAACAGTTCAAAGTGCTTAACAAAAACGTATACTTAATAAAAAAAGTTAACAACAACGTATGTAAAAGTTTAATACACCAAAAGATAATTTTCTGAATGATCTGTTGCTCCGTTAATCCCTTGTCCCCTATCGATGACACTTGGGTGAACAGGTTAAGTCTTCATTTTCTCATAAAAAATAATGACATAATGATTTTTTCTATATTCTGTGGGAAAAAATAATAATTTTCTGAGAAAATGCCACTAAAATGCTCGAATAATGCTCAATGCTTTTGTCTCACTAAAATGCTCGAAAAAATGCTAGCATAATTTACAAAAGCCTAAATATGTAATATTTTGGTGTAATACGTATAAAGCAGGCAGCTATCCACGAATGAGTGAGCCGTTCTTGACTTAGTAGATGCAGTGGTGATCATATGCGCCGCTAGATGATCACAGATTCCTGGTATTCGACTATTGAATACGTTGACAGTTGGCAACGTTGTGTAAACAGAAGCAAGCTTGAACGGTTAAAATACAACGAATGGTGAAAGAAGCATGTCAAATGGCTTTTGAACATGTCGTTCACAGTAAATAAGGTAGGAACATTTCGAAGTTATCAGCTCTGTGTCTATTTTAGTTTAACATACGTCAAGACATGTGGCATATGCTAAAATACATGTCTAACCCGTAAATTGAAATTTGATAAGCGATGGCAAATATTTGCATTGTTAACGTAATTTGAAAAGCTCTTGCGTCGCTCATAATCATTTGCCCAAAGAAATTTTTTACAGGAATCTGTAGACCATCCGTTGGCGATACAACCAACAGAAGCTTAATCCATTTGAAGGTTTCGCACATGGTGAAAATCAATTATTTTTAGGAAGTACTTTTAAGTGAACGAAATACATGTCTTCGAAATTTAATTACTCTGCACCCAAAAGAGCCCGCAACATTCCCTAAAATTAACCCAGTACACATTTAAACATTGCACAAAAATATTTGAGTGTTTTAAAGACGGAAGAATTATGTGGTTTTGCATGCGAGGCTCTCAAACTTGTTTAATAAAATGATGCGTCAAACGACGATTTCAACGGAATTTGGTAATTTGCATATTTCTTTGAAATAAAAGGATATTTTGCCAAAAAACTATCCAGTAGTTTTTGTCATACCCTAGCTTACCTACCATAAAAATATGAGCGAAATCGAATTTTTGACCCTTGCCGCGAAATTAAGAATGTGTTTGATTTTTACTGGCAGGCACTCTTAATAAATTGTCTAACTAACAATTGTTTTTTGAAGAAAAGATATATTTCAAGTAGTTTTCGTTACATTAATTCGCTGGTAAATCATATCGACTAAACTTTAAATAGCTCAGTCTTGACATTTTGATAATTTTGGCATAATATCTTTAAATTAAAGGCGTGATACTGAAAAAAGTAGTTTACTAAGATAGATAACAAGATGGAGTTAATAATAGCCATAAAGGAACAAGGATGGTGAACAAGATAACCACGGATTTAAAACGACGAACTTGAAATATTTAGGCTAAACTTTGCAAGGAGCTAAAAAACGGTAACGCAGCTCTTTTGACGTTAGATACGTTTTGATTTAGTTGGTAAGATTTCTATCAGCTTTCTCTCTTTGTAGGTAAAATTTATCAGTAAAATCACTCTCACCTGCGGCATCCACATAATTCCAAAATATGACTAGTGACAAAAACAGAAATAACTAAGTAATAACGTTCCTCAAATTGATAGATAATATGTAGAACTCTATTCTAAACTGTGTCGAGCTAAAGCATAGCTCTGGCGGTGGACCAGATTAACAATCGTTTTTTTATTATCTTTGGAAGCCGAGTGATTTAAGGTTGTTTCGCAAAATCTGCAAATGCATTTTTGATGAACACCTGAAACGATTCATTACATCAATTGACACAGATGGGTCAACAAATCGTGCAAGTAGTGTAACAGTCTATTTACTCTCACTAATTAGAATTATTTCAGAAGAACTAAATCAGTTCAATCGGAGATTTGACCATCGATATCACGTTAGTGGTGTAAACCTCTTAATTAAGGCAATTCTACAGAATTTAATTTTTGGTTTGCATCAAGCCACAACGAATAGAAAAATGTTATGTTCTATAATTAATATTCCTTGACTAGGAGAATCTCTTCCTCTATCTGAAATCGCGGGCTGTTTCAGATAGATGCCTTGGAGACCATTTAAACGTCACATACCGATCGCAATTAATAGAGTTACACATTTTCTTTAACATGCTTTCTGGAAATAATTGAAACCGGTTTTCATACTGACTAATACGGTGGATTCCCGATTCAATCTCGAACTCTCATTTTTTCGAACCTCCCGAAATCTTGAACCAAAAGTTGTTCCTCCCTCTCTCCGCGGTCGAACTCTGTTAGTAATTTTATCCCATATTTCTCAAAGTATCTGATTCTTTGAATCATTTTTCGTTTCTTTATTCAAGTGTCAATTAAAGAAGCGATTTTTCACGAAGTAAGCAATACTGTATAAGGAAAGAGTTACCAAGAATTATAAATCATGAATATAATTTTGCTAAGTATAATTTTCCTTATTTTCATCAATAACGCGTTTAGAACTGCAGTGTTAAAGACTATTTGTGCATAAAAATCACAGGTGGGGAAGGAGTAAATATTCTACATTAATTTGTGTTTTTTGTTTACTTTTGCTACATAGTGAATTTCTTTGTTATAAATTTTCCTCAGATATTTAAAAACTATTCCAAGCTACGAATTTCGCACAAACTGTATCTTTTGCCCTGGTACTTCGTGTTCTGCTGTCTACTTTGACTGGGGGGTCCTCGTTACAAATGTGTGATTTTTTCATTGTTTGTAGCTAGTATAAAAGCTTGACATCAAGGAATGGGAAATAAATCCACTTGTGTAAAAAAAAATAAAAAAAAGCTAGGTAAACCCAATGTGGAACTATCCAGGTGATCAAATAAAATTGTAAATTAAGTATCCGTTGTATCACACTATCTTTGTGTTTTTCTCAAAGTAGTGCAAAATTTTAATGTTGATCAATCAGAAGTGGAGGAAATTGTTCGACCGGGAGTGTACTGAAAACTGGTTTTAGTCAGTCAACTGCAGAAAAAAGGTTTTCAGAATAATAAGGTTGTCTGCTTTCATCGCGCTTAGTTTTTCAAACTATTTTCAAATTTTATCAGGAAAAGAAAATTTAATCTAGCAAAATAAGTCAAACATTTGTTGCCTCTGCTTGGTATTTCTTCTCTTCTGAAGACAATTAATTGCACTACGTTGGACCGAAAGCCTATCTGTAAGTGATTAAGCCTCCATAGGTCCATGCAGTCTGTGGTTGTGTTACGTACTAAATCCCCGCGAGTCTATATCAACCTGCAGCTCTTTCTATTTATTTTCATATATCCATGTAGTACGAGCAATATAGTGACTAGGAATCCACTTTTAAAAAGGTAAGAACGTCTTTGACAATTTTATGCTGTTTCAGAATATCGTGATACATTCATTATGACACCACTTGTGACTCTAATTTAATTTTATATATTTAGACGTCCATCAACCCTTTCGGAATTTGTATTGAGAATACTGGCCGAAATTCTCATCTTATCATCAGCAATAATTCCATTGAAA
>JAHPZR010023600.1:37500-47325 GCA_019787425.1 Platygyra sinensis
TTTGTAGCTGTTTAACTACTACTTAATTTTGATACGAGCTAGATGCACTAAGCTACTTGACTTAATTGGCTTTTATTACTAGCTGAATACAACCACAGAGTAGCATTGTCCGAGAAATATTAACGCAAAATAAGATATTTTACGAGACATATCAATGCCGATAAGTATGAGATGCCGTTTTAAGTGCACAACTTATTTGAAGCCTAAACGGGGGGAAAGAGGGAAAAAGAGCTGGCAGAGTGAAAGGGGACTTAAACAATCCACAGCATTCTTTATACAATAAGATGGTTAATTTTCTTGGTGCTATTTGCATCGGAAAATCCAACAGTTTAGTAAGTTGAAGAACGTATTGAAGCAATGCACGATGACCTATGTGTATTGGATCTTTTATCGACATAATGATAACTGGTTTAGTAAAGCTTTTTAAATTAACTTACCGATTCTGGTCGAGAGCGAGCGAAACAGACAAACCCACACGCGTTAGCAAACCTACAGATATCGTTTAAAGGAAACGCGACGTTTTCGCTCGCGCTAAGAAATTCAGTGCATGTAATAAAAATCTAAACAGCTTGTATCTTTGGACACTACTAACACCTTCCTTATTTTATCTTACGTTTGCAATCTGCACTTGATTTGGATCCCGTTATGACGTTGGAGGAGTTCTTTGGACAGGGTTGGCATTCTGTTTTTCCTTCCTCGTCCTGATAAAAACCTGGGATGCAGTCTTTGCACGTGTTAGTTTTGCTGTCGCTGTAAGTTCCAGGAGGACAGTTTACTGACAACGAAACAAAACAAAAGATCCCTGTCAGTCATGCTATGGTAGTCATCCAGTCTTTTTAAAAAAATGATTGTTAGAAATATATGTCACGGCGTTTTCACAGACCGATCTATTTTTAGTTTGACTTTATCTCGAATTCAGCCTGGATACCCACGTACAGAAACCTC
This sequence comes from Platygyra sinensis, assembly GCA_019787425.1. Lineage (NCBI taxonomy): Eukaryota > Metazoa > Cnidaria > Anthozoa > Scleractinia > Merulinidae > Platygyra > Platygyra sinensis. The sequence continues at coordinate 38,446 of JAHPZR010023600.1, forward strand.
AGTGACCAATTGCTGACAAGCACGGACTAATGTTGACATGTCGGCATGATGGGCTCCTGTTTCTGAATGATAATAGTCTTAGAAATATATAGCTATTCAGCAACTATGTTTGGTTTCGCTCAAAACTGCCAGAATACTGTGTTCTAAGATGATAAGTGTTACCAGCCTCAGCCTTTGGCTTTCCTAATAACACTTTCCTCACCCTTAATTGACTACATTGAAAAACTTCATTCCAACCTTACTAATGAACTGTAGTGTAACTGATTGCTGACTGTTTCAATATACAAAAAAACGAATTTTCGAATTTGAAAGGGAAACCACAATTGGAGCGAAAAATAGAGAATAAAATTACGCTGCATCTACATCTACATATGAGTGGTCCTGCAAAGGGGAAACCCATCACTGCAAGACAGAAAGTAAACAGGGGGCAGTGAAAAATAAAAAAAATAATAGAAAAACTTAAGAATTATTGTATATAAAAAGAAACAATTAATATTAATACAGTAAATATGCATCCTAACTAAAATCCAATTATCCTAAACGTGATGCTATTCTAAAAAATAAAGTTTTGACTACATCTAAAACATTGCTAGGTAATAAGTTCCATTCTTTGATCGTTCTACAATAAAATGAGTTTCTGTAGGTTTCATGATTAGGTTAACTTGTCTCTGTGAAAGGATCCGTAGCTGACAATTGCACTATTTGATTTAGCATGGGATTTCCAACGCTGATTCACCATGGATAGCTTTATGGAGTAAAGTGAGGTGAGAAGATTTCCTTCTATTTAGAGCAGATTTCCTTCTATTACGCTGTTCGATTGAGGAGACGGAACGTTCAAGAAATCGAGATACCGCTGTAATCTGAGCAGTGATACTTACAGCAAATGGCATAATCCAGCAACATGGAACCGGCGTGGCAAAGTATACCGTCGAAAGCCACGTACGCTGAAAAAAAAAATCATCATCATAATGTGCGCGTTGCATCAAGTTGTACATCAGAGTGAGCAATACATTTGTCACTTGTGCTGGTAACGAATAGCAGACCCCCTTTCCTTTTAGCATGGTCTTTTTCCACGAAATGTAAGTTAAAAAAAAAACTATTAAACGCTTTTAGGCCCTACATAAGTACCGCCGATAGATTCGATCAGAAACATTTTATGTTTTGCTATAATACTATGCTGATGAGCCGGTATTCAATTAATATGACAAAGGTAAACACAAACTACAGTAACTATAGCACTTTGTTAGAATGCAAAATACTTGTTTAGGTAATTTCTCTCCTGGCGTTTGTAACAACACCAATAGCCCTTTTCACGGTTAACCTTACTCATTTGCATTACAATAAAATCTAGCATGTATGCGAGGCAATTTCGGGCTATTTTGTAGTTTTAGCCCGAAATTGCCTCGCATCCACGTTGGATTGCATTGTAATGCAAATGAGAAAATTAACCGCGAAAAGGGCTATTCCAACACCAACTCCTGCCAAGTTCCCAGGCGTGTTAACCAGAATCCGCGAGAGATCTGGACACTACGTTACTGACATCACTTGGTTTATGAATAGAAAGAAGGAGTTTCCCCATTCTGAGTTTGTTCTCACCCATGCAGTCCGGTGCCTTAGTTAAGACAGACACTTGATCATTCTGAGACACCCACTTGTTACCAAGACACCTGTAAAAAGGATTTTCAAAGCGATTTGGTAATCCGGGGGGAAATGGGTTGAAGAAGTACCCGTCATTGCACCTTAGCTGCAGGAAAAGACCAAGCTGAGTTGCAGTGCCATTCTTTGGATTAAGAACCTTGATGCAAGTGGACCCTGTAAGAGAACACTGAAATTACAATGATTCGTGCTTTTTGGGACGCTAAGTAAGTTACTCTCATTGAATTTCTTGCATTTCGTAGTGTCGTAAACAGAACTGAATTTCAGTTGAAAAATTTCTGGGCCTTACACTTGAGAAGCACGGTCTAGATGGTACTCTTACTTGTCTCAATATTATTATATTTGTCTCAATATTAGTAAAGAAAAAATATCAAGCAAATTTATTCATTAAAAAAATATAACAAAATGTAGGAGAATTCAGTCAGAAGGCAATGTTCTTATTTATTATTTTTACTAGTTTGATGGTACTAGTTCTGCCGTCAAGTTGGGATATTATCATTCCCCTTTGGTAACTATAGTGAGACGGACACCTCATTATGCCAACCAAAATACAAACGAACTGACGGAATGTGACTGTAGAATACGCTTCAGAATAGATGACATACCTTCCAGAGTGATATTAAAAGTACAATAAGCAACATTTCCTGCTGCATCACTAGCAGTATATCGTATAGTTATTGACGTGTAAGTCTGCATCTCGAATCCTGGTTGACGATTGGACAACACAGTGGCCACCCCAACATTGTCGGTGAATGTTGGAGGTGTCCACGTGACTTGCTTTTGAAGAGAGTCGGTCTTATCTGAGAGGGAAGCGGGACAACCTTCAACTGAGGGCGAGGTCACGTCTGAAATCAAACAAAACAAAACCTTTGAATGCCCTGAATCGACTCTAAGTCATATGACTTAAGCTGAGGGGAATCTGCTTTAAAAGCTTGGACATACGCTGGTTTGAAATATACTTTCCTTCTATACTATAACAGAAGAAAAGCACCATTAAGATGACCTTAATGTAACCAGTAAGTAATGAAATCCAATTACTTTTTTTAACCAGTAAGTAACGAAATCCATTTACTTTATTAAGCAGTAAGTAACGAAATCCACTTACTTTATTAACCAGTAAGTAAAGAAATCCACTTACTTTATTAACCAGTAAGTAAAGAAATCCACTTATTTTTTTAATCAGTAACTAACGAAATCCACTAAATTTATGAACCAGTAAATAACGAAATCCACTTACTTAGTTTGAAAACTGCCACAAGACACTTCGGCCATTTAGGGAAACGCCAGGGTATAGCAACAGGATAATGGAGAGTTTTGTCCTGTTTAATTATCTATTTTGTTTATTTTATGTCTGTTTGTTTGTCTGCTTGTTTTTCTGTTGTCCTGCATGTGTTTTATTTTTTACACTCTTTATACCTTATTACATGAAATTTTTGCGACACTTAAACTAACGCAAACAGTAAGTGTCGTGAACATAACACGACACGAAAAGTAACTGACGCACATTATGATACTGTTGACATATTATAGTCCTGCTGTTGCCTTTTTGTTAATTTTGGCTTTTTGTACCTTTGATAAAGTCGGCTTGACAATTGCAAGGGCACGTTAAAGTAACATTGCCAAGGAAATCGCGAAGTAATGGTGTGGAGAAAATCCCATGTATTAAGGCACCTTTTACTAACTAAATTATCCTGCTTTCATAGCAAAAAGGGAAAAACTCGCCTTTGATCACTTATCCTACCATAAAAATCTTTAAGTACGAGCTCATAGCTTAGCAATAACATCTCACCATTCACAGTGACGTGGAAGCTACAGCTTATCTGTGTTCCGCTGTCACTTGTCCCCATCCACGTGACCCGGTGGTTACCAACAGGGAAGGCATGATTCTCATCGTAGTTGCTAGGCGACACTGTCACAGTCTTCATATTGGTTCTTGGGAGCTGCCACTTGTATCCAAGCACCACTGTGGACTTGTCTGGCTCGAGTTCTTCTACTCTGTCTATTGGACACGCGATCCATGGGTCCGTGTAAACTGTGAAATGACCGAAATTTGAGACGTCTGAGGTATTTCTATACCCTTGTCAACAATTGTTTACACACCGCGACATCAAAGTACGTGCTATAATAGCTATAACAACATAAAAAAATAATTTTGGATACAACTAGCGTGTGCTTTCTTGGAGTGTGTGATTGGTTCATCCCTGACAGACCTTTGATACTGGGAATGAAGCTCGAAACTTTAAGAATACTCTATTAGTAAGATCTGAATCGAAGGTATTAAGAAATGAAGACAATAGAGACTTTGCTATTGATCAAAATGCTTGACTACTTATATTACTTTCAGTGCGTTGAGTGCAGTACACGACTTAATTACAATAGCCCATTGCAGAAACGCGAGAGCACTGGGGCAAGTTTCTTATATTGATTAGATTGAAAATCTAAACATTTCAGCTGAAATGTTCATGAATGAAAAGCTACTCGACCAAGTTTAAGAGTTTTCGGCGAAAACTTGTCCAAATGGGTGCTTTGCAAAAGTTGCAAAATTCCATACAAGTACAAACCCTTATAATTTTGTGGCCTGTCTACCCAATCCATACAAACTCTCTATTTTGGGTGATATTTGAAGAGCTACCATTTTGCCATTTCACTCCTCCAAATACCTCCATTTGTGGTAAAAACTCTTAAATTTAGTTGATCTTTCATTTGAGCATCTTAGTTTTTCAAACAAACAGAAAACAACCATACTCTTTCCCAGTCCTCTAACGTTTCTGCAATGGCCTATATATCAGCTCGAGTCTCAACTTCTTCTCGCTACGTTTTTTTTTGCGTACAGCGCATATATTAGCTACATCACATTGCCAACGATTTAATTACAATACATAACCGGAACCTTCTCCAAATAAACATGTTAATCAAATCAATCTTGATAAAGGAATTAAGTATTGTATTTGTTCCGTAATTACGGCGTAAAAGCAGTAGCACCTAAACTGACCTCTCACACAGGACAGGGGAGCGATCTCACTCCATGAAGTGTCATCTTGACATCCGGTATACCTGGGACCCCTTAGTTCGTATCCATCATTACAGTAGAAGACACATCGTGTGCCGTACTCGACGTCTGTTTGGGAACATGACGATGGGACCACTCCACCATTGGCAGGTACAGTCAGTTTCGGACACACAACCGCTGAGGAGAAATGAAAAGGGCAAAATACCAACTATCACTTACCTTGTAACACGAAACTTTTGCGTCATCGAATTTAATTTTTCGCGATTTTCCAGAATGAATGGAAGCATCAATAGAATTTGAGCTTATGTTTAGTTTTCTTTTTCGGCTTTAATCATCTTTTTCATCATAACACAGGTGAACAGAAATTTGCCCAGCGTAAAAATCCAAATATACTATTGTAAATAGCTAAATGCAACGTTAAATCCAAAAATGGGACAAAAAAATGCAAAAGAAATGCCTCGGAAATTATCATTACAGTAATCTCAGGCTAACTTCTATTAGGATTAACTGCTTTCAGCCATTTTTAACGGGCATCAAATTTCACCAGTTTTGAGATGGTTTATCTGATTGAGGTTTAGTAATGTAAGGGAACGCTTTCGATCGATATCATGCCACTCTTTTCAACCCAAAAATGTAAAATAATTTTTATATGACCATGAGAACGGTTTGCGAAAGTGTCGCTGTTAGGATCCACCGTGGGACAAAAGGTGGCGACTGATAAATCTACCCTGAATTTATAGCGCACGTAACCTTAACTAACGTTCATAAAACATACAAAAAGTTCTTCAAATCTTCGAACCTAGCATACACGGTGTCATTTTGACAGCGGCACTTCTCGCAAAAAAGCGGGCGTTTCTTGTACTTTATGAGCTGTGTGGGGTTCGCATGATATTGTGGTAAAATATACAGCCGCCATCTTTTTCCTGCGAAGGATTGAGACGACTCTCGTAGCCTTTGTTTCTGCTGGTCAGCGGCATGAGTCTGTTCGCGTATGTACAGAAACGAAGGCAAAAATAAAAAAAAATTATCACCTACGTTTACAATAAGGTACAGTTCCTTGCCATAATCCATCGTTCTGACAGGTTACGGATTGATTTCCGCCCGCGATGTTGTATCCAGTAACACATCCATATGTACATACTGTGTCACGTCTAATATTTGCACGTTCATCTGTGCAAGATGCTGGGGTGATAAGGCCGCGGAATGGAGTTTCCAACGCGGGGCAATAAATCTCTGTGATACAAACAGTCTTCTTATTATCCAGCCCATAATAACATATGTTAATGTTAACGATAATGACAACGGCAAGATCCATCACGTTGGGTTTTTGAAGAAGGTAAAACTTAAGAGCCACACATTACAACATTTCGCCTTTTCCAAGTCTCAGCGATACTAGAGAGGAGGGTTTCATGTGGTTTCATCAGCAAGTCAAGAAGCCGAACGGCTGAAGTTGTGGGAACGTTAATAAGAATCTATGGTTTACATGACTTCGAGACAAAAAGAAGGGTTCTGTCCTGATGTACCGGTGCACAAGTGAATAACCATTGTCATTATTCAACAAATTGTAACACTATCCAAATATGGTCATGATGCTCTCGATATCTGTCATCCGTAGGTAACAGATATCCGGCGATATACGTAGCTTCGTACGTAGAACTGAGGAAAAGTGAAGTGAAAAAATGTCGACAGAAAGGTTTAAAAGTGTTACGAGTTTGGAAATCAATGTTGTTATCAATTTGTTGAATAATAAAACAATTATCCTGCTCAATCTCGCGGAATATCGTCTGATTTTAGCCGACTCGGCCTACGGCCTCGTCGTCTAAGTATCAGACGATATTCCGCGCGATTTCGCAGGATAATTGTTAATTATTTCTTTATTTAGGAGTCATTGGTTAGCTGTTGTGTATTGTTTGGTCTTTTGCATCGGCTCTTGTGAACCGGTACACGAGGACAGAAACAAACGAAGGTGTACCTTCACATCCTTTGTCGTCGTCCATGAGTCGATAACCAGTCGGGCAGGTACAGTAATATCCACCTTCATAATTAGTACATGTGTCGTCACATCCACCTTTGTCTGGCATATCGCATTCATTGATGTCTAAAATGGTAATATAACGTAATATTAACACCCTTGATTTATTGTCATAACTTTCTTACTGAAATCTAAGATATGAATAGCATACTATTGATTGCCAGAAAAAGTGAATTTTCTGCACTGTTTACGTGGCACAATCTTTATTGGCCGTAGATGAAAGAGAGACAAAGGGTTATCCCAAAATCCATGTGAGGTGGTAATATAGCGATATCTAGAATTTGTATGTTGTTCGAGCACCACGTAGTATTGGGTAATGTTGTCGGCATGTGACATTCAAGGGGTCTAGATCAGCAATTCCATCATGAACTGCTACAGTAAACACGACCTGCCCAAACTGAGAAAAGGTTCACTTATGTGGTGGCCAGGTCTCCTTTTCCGCCAGTTGACGAAGTGTTTTATCTTTACAAACAAGTGGGCTCGGTCTTGAGTCACACCAACGTGATTTTCATGCACCCTTTCTTCTCGCCGTATTTCATGGAATGGGCGGCACGCTATCTTTGATAATTATATTTAAAATTGGCGTGCTTCTTACCTTCACAGCCCATTTTATCAGCTTTAAGTTTGAATCCTGCTCTGCAGTCGCAGTTAAAGCTTCCTGCAGTGTTGTCACAAACGTGTTCACATCCCGCATTATTCAGGTTACATTCGTTGAAATCTGAAAAAACATACGAGATAAACTCGTGAGCATAGTTGAGGATTAAATGTGTTTGTTAATAAAGTTAACTGGTTTTCCTTTTTGTGCCTAAAGCAATTCATGAAAATGCACCGAACTTTTATCAGGGCTCCACACAGCTAATTCCAATTTTGCCTGGGCTTGCATCCTTGACTTATGTCTCAAGATGCCATAGTCTTTTTAACAATTTTTCCTCGAGCCCGAATGGGTTCCGAGTCAATAGCCCATGAGGCCGAAGGCCGAATGGGTCATGGACTCAGAGCACATGAGGGCGAGACGATAATTGTTTTTAGTAAAATACCAACTAGTGCGTTGTCAAAAAAATATCGAGACAAAACAATTTTCGCTAGTTAAAGCAATTGTTTGGGTTTTCAAAACCGGCCCTTTCGCTACAGGGGCTATAACAAATAGTCCTACTAGTAGCCTCAACCAATCAGAAACGCATAGCATTGCTAATAGACCACTGAGTTGGATTTTACTAATAAGGATTATATTCAGGCATGAGTCAAAGATCTATCTTAGTTATTGTTTCCTTTTCATTTAATTGTTATGTATATGTTCACAGCCGATTTTAATTTTTTCGTCGAAGTTTTGTTAATAATCATATTTTACGTTCAAACCGAAGTCCTGGAAAAAACAAACGTTTCCGTTCGAAAACAAAAGCCCAGGGGCTTATGCACTATCAATTACTAGACGCAATTCTACCAGTATACTAATGCAAATGCTACAATCTGATTGGCTGAAGCTACTCGTACACTATCATACATTAATTAGAGTGCTGTCGGTCGTCTACGGAATGACGACGTTTCTTCGTCAGTTTCCTGAAGCTTTGGAGGAACATTTAGATGCAAATAGAATAGTTAAATTTCAGCGAAGACTTAAACGAAGGATATTAAACGGTGTTTTGACTTAAAGAATTTGAGATTATTGAAAAAACATGTACTCACGCGATAACTAACTGCACATTTCCAATGACAGTTCAGTCCGTGCGATTTTGTCAAGGTGTTAAAGTTTCACAATACGTAAAATGTAGTTAGAATTATACTTAAAAACAGTTAGATAATTCGCTCTTGATTTTCTTGTTGATTCAGCCTTGGCCTTTATGAACTATCACCTCATAGAAATCTCGAGCTAGATGGTCGACACAAAAGTGGGAACAAGTCCTCAGGACTAATCTCTAGAACAACTGGTCCCAGGGACTTCTCACAACAAAAGCTAAGTTCCACACGTTCGATAGGTTTGAGGTTCACAGTCACGGTGTAGCTGTCGGCAGCCTGATTTAATTTCAGAAGATTCGACAACGTGCATCCGTACAGAAGCAGTGTCGTCGCCAAAGTACAAAAAAGGTACAAAAACATGAAAAAACCTTGCTAACGTGCAATGAAGGTCTCAAAGACAGGAACTAATCTTGTCAACGAGCAAAAGGCAGTTTAAAGAAACTGTTTG
>JAHPZR010023602.1:0-2500 GCA_019787425.1 Platygyra sinensis
TTGTATCTCCTGGAGAATTTTTTTAGGGTCTGTAATTAGCATACCTTCTTTGTTAAAGTGCCACTGAAACGAAATTTTCGTATCTGAGATTTTTGCTTAGTAATAAGGTTTCAACCTTACTTGGAAACACTGGAGACTTTTTTTTCGCATACGGTAAGCGAAAACTGCTTTTTCAGCCGTTCGAAGTTGGCTGGTTAAGCCCAAAATTGGCGGCCATCTTGGCGCGGCCAAAACAGCCTAGTGACGTCACTGGTTGTATTAGTCTCGTGCCGCGCTGAAAATTCAGAGTGATTATGGGAGAAGAGAATACCGTTCGAAGCCCCCAAAAAACATCTTAAGGACATCTCAGAGCTTTAAATTAGATACTAACAGTAGCTTTAGCCATGAAGAGGTGGAGAGGCGATCCTGGGGCTTTTCAGTCTATTTTATAATTGAATAGTTCCAAGGTAATTTATGAAAGCAAGCAGGCGAGTGCGAGTTCTGAAATCGCAAAATGCTCGAGACACTTAGTCAAATGGCGAGCATTAAATTTAACAATGTCTACACTCATAAAGTAAAAAAGACCTGAAACAAGAGAAAGCGGCTTTTGAAAATATTATCCGGAGTGCTGGTGCATGAATGGCAGCAACAACGCTTCAAGTTTTCGAGTCGCTTTGCTTCGAGGAAACCAGACGCTTTGCGAGTTTCACCGCAGACGAGATTGTGTTATGGTGACCTTTATCCAGTTGTATCTGCTACATCCTACAAGTTATCACAACATCAACAATTAAAGAAACCCTCTACTTTTACATGGAGGGAGCGAATTTGAAACTGTAAAGGCAAACTAAGCTGCCATGACCAAACTCGTATGTTTTCAGGAAACGAAAGAAAGCGTGACAATGTCGACGACGAAAAGTCATATATGCAAATTGTTCGAATTCTGTTTTTAAAATGAACCTTCGAAAGGAGTGAAAGCTTGTCACGTTTTAACGAATTGCTTTGAACTTGGGTACTATTAAATGAAGATCATAGATATAAGTACGCGCTAAAGAACTCAAAGTAATCCATCGGCCGCCGTGATAAATATTGTAATTGGGAGATACGCGTAAAAGAGAAGCGAAATTCCACTTTGTTTATATTACACTGACTGACACGTATGCGGCGATAATCGAGCGATAAAGCGAACCCTGCTGTTGATCACAATTTTCAAAGATATTCTCTGTCTACCATAACAACTCTCACGCCGTATTAGTAACATAAAAAGATGCCCTCTGTATGCAAAGAAGTACTCCACTCAAAGCTTGTGGACCATTAATAACTTCGTAATTGTGCGGATGGCTGAGGCGCTTACTTCTTTTAATGCAGTAAAGTTTGCGAGGATCCCGGCGAGGATATATTTGAACCTTGTTAATCGACCTTTGATAAACGTGAGAATCCAAATTACAGAACCGGGCTGAAAACAGACGACGATATATCGTGTTTAGGCTTCAGGATGTGATACAATTGTTGCCATACTCGTCTTCGAAGTCTCCAATCGAGTACTCAAGATGTTCGAAAAATATAGTAAGCTGTTCTAATCTGCAGCATTCATTTTGGCGAAGCTACACTCTTTTGCGCCCTCCAACGTTTATGATGTGAATTTACTGTCAAGGTTGGACAGAAATTACAAGGTAGAAAACCAGTAGGTATCGACAATAGAATGAATAATCTTGAATAAATCAAGTGAAAACAAGAGAGAATCTTTAGTGCTTCCATCGTGAATACGACCAGTGACGTCACAAGGTCCTTAAACTCGGTTCCAGAGCCCGGACACAGTTATGCTCCAAAAAGACGATTTCGGCAGCTAAAAGAAGCACTTTCCGTAAGGATTTGAAAGAAATAAAGTTCACCACCATTTTAAGCACGCTTGAAACTACAAAGTGGGCTAATGAAAGAGAGTACGAAAATTTCGTTTCAGTGGCACTTTAAAGACTTTGCGAACAGAGCTTTTTGCTTTTTTGTGCGTTACCAGGTTTAGAAAAATTAATACTTATTGCTTTTTTCGCCTTTCTCGTACCAAGTGGCTTTTGATCGAATAATGCCTCCTTTTGCTATCTGTTCATAAATAGAATCATATTCCATCTTCAACATTTCAAGCTCCTCCTGATTCTTAAAGGTTGGTGACTCATGGCACTTTTCTTCGCAAATCCTTAGAGAAGTCTCAAGATCAGAAATCTTTTTTTCTTTTTTTGAGAGCTTTCTCTTTACTATACTTAATTGAAACTTGTCTAATCCTGTACTTAATTAAATCCCATAACAATCTTTTATCTGTAACTTCATCGAATTCCTTTAACCAGATAGGCACACTTTCATTTATCAATGCGACAAAATCGTCATCGTCGGTGAGACTGGCATTAAATTTCCAAAAAGAGGGACCGCATTCCGGTTTGTCTAAACTATCAAGATGAAGAAAAATTGCCGAGTGGTCAGAGTTGATCGAAGGAATAATATCAGATTTCTCAATATCATCCTGGGAAGAATC
>JAHPZR010023609.1:0-13436 GCA_019787425.1 Platygyra sinensis
TTCAATACGCTGTAATGTGCTATCATGAATATCAGTTAACATACAGTGTGCTACAGTCATGTTATTTATTTTCTCTACTGGTATTGATTTTGGGTTTAAGGGGGCTGTGGCCTCCAAGTTTTCATCCTGGAAATTTAGAGCTCTGTAACTGTATACCTTCAATTTTTAGTGAGGAATGTTCCCAGAAAGCAGGAAATAAATTTTCTGAGAAGTCTTGCCTTCCCTCAGGATGTAGCGTATTTTGGCTTTTTACGTACAGTACCTTGATTTTTTACAAGCAATCACCAGAGGCACAAACTTTTAGGGGGTCAGGAGATTTTTGTAAAATTATTACTTAATTCATTTTTTGCACTCCCTGGCTCCACCATTCCTGTTTTCACCCCTATATAAGGCTGTGGTCATGCAAAAACAGTCTCCCGTGGTGATAATTTTTAAAACAGTCCCAGTTTTATTTTTTTGTTGTAAATTATTGATGCTAAGGTGAGAAAATTAGATTTCATTGAATATTAAGAATTTTGTTTGTTGCAGTTGAAGGAGGCCACCGAGCTGTAATATTTGATCGATTTCAAGGTGTGAAACCTGATGTCACTGGCGAAGGAACCCACTTCCTAATTCCATGGGTTCAAAGACCTATAATATTTGATATTCGTAGCAGGCCTAGAAATGTACCAGTGATAACAGGAAGTAAAGGTAAGTAATAAACTAAAGGCATATCACTTGGCAACAGTTAAACAGCATGGCTTGAACTCTTCTCTTTTTGGCACAGCTTATAGTTTTCAATAAGTAAAGTGGAAAACTGCAATTTTGTAACTACGGTAGTACCTGTGCAAAGTTGTTGTGATACTTTACAGCTTTCTGTTAATAAAAATTCCTCTGGTTTTCATATTACATTAGAGGTGTATGCAAAACTGAAATTACACTACACTGTACATTGGGGACAAAAATATAATTCTACGTGTACATCAAGAAGCGAAGGCTTGCATAATTCCCTAGTTTGTGAAGTTTTGGGAACTATTAGGGAAAATGGGATGATGCTGTAGTAGTGGAAATTCCAGAGGGATGGGGGGAGGTTATTTTGGTGGTAAAAAATGGAAATTCGGGGGAGGAGCGGGGAGGGAGGGCTTACATGAAATTCTCTCCATGGTTGGGGTATGGATATTTTCTCAAACTACACATAAATAATTTATAGATTTTACAACCTTTGTTACATTTACTCGAGAGAAGAATTTTAATTACTAACAATCCCTTGTTTGTCTTTATACAGATCTACAAAATGTCAACATCACGCTAAGAATCCTGTTTAGACCACAGCCACATATACTACCCCAAATGTACATGAACCTTGGAGAAGATTATGATGAGCGTGTTCTTCCATCAATCACAACTGAAGTTCTCAAGGCTGTAGTGGTAAGTAAACAACATAGTCTCATCAATAATTTTGCTGTTCTTGTCAATACAAAATAAATTGTGCATTTTACAAATTTGATTGGCTCAAATCGATATTAAAAGTGGTCTAGATTTTCCCATCTAGACTGGCATCTAGATCGGTAATGTTTTGTGTTGAAAAAATTGCAAACTAAACCACAATAGAAATATTAGCTATTTTCTTGTAAAAGTACATGTATTTATTTATAGAAGTGCCAAAAGGCCTGGTGAGAACAAAAGTAAAGAGGCCTAGCAAACTTCCAATAATTAATTTCAGCTCATGGCTGGTTTGCATGCAAAATGTCAGGTAGTAAAAGCCTGTTACAATAAACAAATTGTTCTTGTTTGCCATATACATGTAATAAACATCTTTAACTGAGCTCAGTTTGTCTGTATGGGAGAATGTTAACCTTGGTTGTGTGTACAGACCTCAGTGTATTCGGTCTCTAGTCACGACCTCAGTCAAGGTTCTCCCATACAGACCTCCTGCCATGTTAATAAGAGCTAATTCTGAAGGCAATGTTCCACTAAAAAGTAGCATTCCTCTGCATGTAATGATGCTCTGAATGCAGTCATCTGAATTGGAGATGTCACTACATATACAGGTAGCTTGAATGAGGAAACCAAGGAAAATTTTAGATGCCTTGAGTTGTATAATATAAATTATACTGTTATAATTAAAGTTTTGTTGATTCATTGTGCTATTATGTGATCATGGTGATACACATGTATTAATCAACCCAATTCTTTTTCAGGCCCAGTTTGATGCAGGAGAGCTCATCACACAAAGAGAAGTTGTAAGTACTGTCAGTTGAAATTGGGGCACTTATTTCGTTTTACTGGCTGGGACACTAATTTTTGAGAGTGAAGTCATCAGGCAGTTGCTAGGCTGACATGTTTAGGATTACTGTGTCATGATCATGTTCTTGATCTGCAAGACATGTTGCTTTCTGAGCACTGTTCAACATTCAGGCAGGATATGAAATGGGTGCTGAGGAAAAAAATGGCAATTGAATATACTTGTCAGGGGGAACCTGTGGTCAACTGATATCCCCTCCAGGGAGAGTTAGTAACACTGCTGGATGCTTCATGCTTCTGTCAAGACAGGAGTAAGGCATGCCACTGATCAGTGGTGAGCTTTCAAGCTACTCCATTCCTTGGCAATGGAATGGATTTCATGTATACATGTGAGTTTTGAAGTAGTGGCCTGACCGAAACTATGGGGTACTTGCTGAAACTTCAGATTTTCATCTGAACCCTAAGTGTACTATACTTTTAATTGTGCAGGTTTCTCAAAAAGTACAAGAGGCACTGACAGAGCGTGCTGCAAGTTTTGGACTGATTTTAGATGACATTTCCCTGGTGAGGATATATTGGTTATGTTGCTTAAGAATTCCACTGTGCAATTTCTGTGCCTTTAGAGCATGTTAAGCAAGACACACAGGGTTCTCCCTAAATTTTGGAGTAGAAGGAGAATTAAATGGAGTAGCCGGCAGAGGAATTTCCGCCATTTTGCACGTGTTGGAATACAGAGTATGTTGTCTTATATGGAGTGTTTTTCGTTGGTAACCGCTGCCTCGCAATCTGAGCCTGTTTCGTTTTGCTGAACGTTCGATCGATGTCTGCAAGCAGATTCAAGCATGGCGAAATTCTCGACGAAACTTTCAAGTTTATTCCGTCAAAAACATTTTTTGGACACTTGGCTCTTTAAGGAAAACTTTATTTATTTCCGAATGTACTTACCCAAGGGAAAGCAGGTGTCGCAAATGGAAAAGTTGCTGTTGGATGCAAAACAAAGTACTCATTTACTTTTTTATTTGGATGAGTAGCCGGCGCGCCCAAGACGACTAGCCGGCGATTTTCGCCGGTCGGCGGGGCTTACGGAGATCTCTGGACACATATGCCCATAATATTATAATCATATTATTGTCTATTGTAATAGATTCCATGTTGATCATGTCAAAATATGGTAAGAACAGAAAGGTGGCACGCGACCCATTCTTACCATATTTTGATGTCACCTGTGATCTATTATTGAACATACATTACTTATGCATCCTTCTTCCAATAGATCGAACAGTAAGTTTAAGAACCATCTACAATGCGAGTATAACTCAACATACTGTATGATATCATTATGGTTTCAACTCTCTTTACTTCAGACACATTTAACATTTGGCAAAGAATTCACAGAGGCTGTTGAAATGAAACAAGTTGGTGAGTATGATGCTACAACAATACTGATAGTCACAGGAAAAAAATCTAACAGAACCAAGCTCTGGGTTGAATGTGTCCTGTTATGATCAGAAGAGAAAAATACAATAAACTAGTCTTGTAGGGTAATTCTGTGTTATCATGGAATACAACGAGATCTGCTAAACATGCTCTCTTAGCCAAAACATGTTGTAACTAAAATGTCTGGTCCTGATTTTGTAAAGGATGCATGATGTCTTCTACTGGAAAAATCCCTTGAAATCACTTCATCCTTCCATGATTGAAGTGAAACAGAACATGCTAAAAAACAATTCCAAAAGAATGCTGTGTGTTAGTGGTTTGCTCAAGGTACTCCTGTGAATGGATGAAAGGATGTGCATAGTTCAGTTATCATTGAAACCAAGCATTTTTACAACTTTGTTAATTTTTTACCTTATAGCTCAGCAGGAAGCAGAAAGAGCCAGATTTCTTGTAGAGAAAGTAAGTAGAAGCAGTTATCAGAGAGCAAACGATTGTGCTCCTGAAGATGTGAGGGCCTCCAGGGACCATGATCATTTATTTTAAGGGAACAAGTGATATTTGTGGGATTAATCTGAGGGAACAAGGGATATCTTTGCACTTGCAGGGAACTTTGACAAAAAATACAGGGAGCAAGTGGAATTATTTACAGGGAGCGAGGACAAAAAGCCATTTTTCAAGGAATCAAGGAAACATGTTACCCCCTCCCCTCCCCTTCCCCCCCCCCCCCCCACCCACTGCACCTTCCACTCTCTGAAGGTTTCACAAGTAACATCAGTAGTGATAAATTTATTTCACTCTTGATAGCAGATCTGTAGGTGTAAACCCTGTCTGAGGGCTCAGCCTAGCAGAATAGCGAAGCGCGCAAAGTCTAAAAATAGAATGCAAATCACTGAATTCCCCGCGAGACTCAGTCGACATAAGCTTGTTCTGAGGGAAATACAGGGAATATAAGCGAAATTTTTGTTTCACAAGTGTTTTAGGAACACCGGCTTTTGCTATTAAAGAAATCTTCAAAATCATCCACCATTCCAGTTTGTTTGTCTGAGTCTTGTCTGAGTCATGACGTCACTAGCGCACTTCGCTATTGCAGTGTTGCTAGTGGATTCTATCTTAAGCTTGCCTACATGTAATGGGGTAGGTAACAATTTTTATGGGGCTGTTTGCTACACTGTATCTCTTCCCATCCAAGGAAATAAGTTGAACAGACCCTTGAGGTAAGGTAAAGTTTGCTTCAGGCCAAGTACTTCATGCAGCCAGAGCTTACATTGTATCCCTGTAGTACTAAGACAAGGATTATTTCTACTCCCCCTGGATGGGTTGTTAGTCCACTGTTGGGTTGGCCCCAGTGTTAAATTCACTGGTACTCATTTATACACATGGGAGGAGAGAGACACTGTGAAAGTGAAGTGTCTTGCCCAAGAACAAAGTAGACTGTACAATCTGGATTTTATGCTAACCATTATGCCACTGCACTTCCCCTGGGTATGAAAGGATAAGACCATTTTGGGGGCATCCTGAGAGAATGCTTATGAGTATTCTGTGATGAACTATGGCAAATAATTATGAACTAATGGCATATAATTTATATGTTAAGTGATACCACAATGGGGTGAGTAATGTTTCATTCACTTACAGGCCGAGCAGTACAAGAAAGCTACTGTTATCAGAGCTGAAGGAGATGCTAAAGGAGCAGAACTCTTAGCAGATGCTTTTAAGGAGGCAGGCGAGGGCCTTGTTGTGCTTAGGAAGATGGAAGCAGCAGAAGAAATTGCTGAAAAATTGTCTCATTCTCGAAATGTTGCATACCTTCCTCATGGACAGAATATGCTGCTGAATTTACCAGTTGGACGTCAGTGAGAGGATACAGGGTTTAAAAGAAAAAAAACAATTACTACTTAACAAGAGTTTAAGACTCGGTCAAATTAGGAAGTTTACAGCCGTAGAGAGAATGATGACATCTTAATGGTATGTTTGTGGTAGATTTGGCCTGAGAAAGCAGTCTCGCTCTCCCCCATCTTCAGTGTAACAATGAAAGATGGTTGTTTTGTGGTGCTGCTGTTTAACATGTTAAATTGGTGTCTTCCTGTGGGAAGACTATTGAGATGTACTCATTCATAATTTCATTATTTCTAATAAATTTATGGAAAAAACTGTGTGGCTTTCTGTAATGTCTGTCACTTCATTCTCTTTGAAATTTTCTAAATCCCTATTGATTAACTGCTAAATTCTCTTTGCCATTTTTCACATAAATATGACCCGGTAGGCCTTGAGAATGAAGGAGTTGATCATTTTTTAACACCTTTGATGCTAATTTAAAGGATGTTGAGAACAGTACAGGCTATGGGTTTCATGACATGTGCTGTACAATGTAGCTAGAAATTTGCGCGAGTATTCTTGGGATGCACCGTTCCGCAATTAAAAAAAAAAAATTCGAAAACCATTCAGTGATTAATCTCAAGAAATTACTACATTTATGTTATAGGAGGTAAATAGTTAAGACACTTCTCCAAGTTTTAGGTCTGTACAATTTCCCGATCTTCAAATGTTTGTCGAAATATTTTTGCACAAATTTACAGAGCCCAGTATGGAGCCGCCGTGTTGGTGTACCTCCAAGGGACACTAACACGGCGGCCCAGAAATATTGTACTTACTTTGGCCACTGATTATCTGAACCCATCAAGCAAACATTTAAATAAGCACTTTTCCTAATACTTTAACTTCTAAAAAGGCTCAAAATCCCGAGATAAGTATATATTTTTCGACAAACACGTTCATAGCTTTATGCCACGCACAGCCCTAACTTTGAAATTTAAAATGTGCCCGTTTTTAGACGAAGCATGTTCTTGAACTGAAAAGTAGTTTACAGATACAAATTTACCCCCTCTCATACCGGATGAAGATAATTGAATGGCTTGGTGCAAGACGGTCGTAAGTAACTTGCAGGTAATTTTTTTTTTCCTTCAAAAGTGCCTGAATTAAGTACATGTAGTAAAATATTCCCTTGTATGTTTTTTGCCTGGTTTGCACTTTGCTTCTGAGAAAAACGAAGTCAAAGTATCGAAGCGCGCACAATGAACGCATTACAAAGCGGAACAAGAGCATTTCAGCCAAAAAAAGATACAGGAGAATGTTTTTCTACTAAATTGAAAAGCACATACAAAGATTCAGAAACTTTTGAAGGAAAAAAAAATTTACCCGAAAAAGTCACTTGCGTCTCTCTTGCACCAAGCCATTCAATTACTTTGTGGCTCTTTAATATTTTAGATTTTAGAAAATGATGACGTCACGTGCAACCCAAGAATCAACCTCGTTCCCAGGGTCTGTCTTCACTGCCTTCCAACGACCAAGCCGAGGCAGGGAGGCAGAGAAGAGAGACCCTGGGAACGAGTTTGCCCAAGAATTCGCCGGAGGTTTCAGCAGAGGTCTAATGAACGTTCATTTGACTGATGCATGACATCTCATATCAATCAGTTATAATCAGCTCTAATAGATCTAATGAACTATTAGTTAACAGAAGGAGAGGAAACGCAAAGTCTGAGTCAAAAGAAAGCACTGTACTTGGATGCTTTACTTATACTGTTGATCCCACCCCGTCCCCACCTTTTGCCCCACTGGTGAAAAGAAGAGAGAGCCTGGGAAAAAGGTTGATAAACACTTGACTTAAACTAAATTTACAACATTTACTTCATAAACCCTATGCAAAAATGGCTGCCTCTAAATTATTCTTTTGTTCCTATTGAAAATAGCCTCACTAACCTCGTTCAGGATAACAAATTCTTTACAATTTTTGTCTCAAAAACGAGGTTAGTGAGGCTAATTTAAATACGAACAAAAGAATTATATAAAGGCAGCCATTTTTGCATAGGGTCTACACTTACAATTATAACAATTAATGTAATTATAGAAATGGGAGATGAAGGTGACCAAAAGCACTCCGTGTAATACTTGGTAAAAACCATTAATGAAATGTAAACTACATTTAAGAAATAGAAAACATGTACCGTCTCTCTATCAAGGTTAAGTATAAATCTGCTAGCGTTATCTACGAGGTGATAGTTGATGAGGCCGAAGGCCGAATCAATTATCACCTCATAGAAATCGAGAGCGAATAATCTAATTGTTTTTGTAGAATTGTTCCTAACATTTACTTTAAATAACGGTTTATTTCTCGACGTATTATTAAACTTTGTGCCTTAAAAATATCGCTCGGATTGAATTGGCATTTAAAATTTAAGTTGTATACGGGCGCGCATCATTTTATTTCAATAGTTTCAACTTTTCTAGAGTTAAGAAACCTTAAATGTCCTTCGTTAAGTCTTCTCAGGAATTTAATTATCTATTTTCATCAAAGTTTTCCTCCAAAACTTTGGCAAAACGATAAAACGTCGACATTTCGTAGACTAGTTCCAGCCACTGCACACTAATGGCTGATAGTGTGCAATGGCTCAGCCAATCAGATTACAGCATTTGCATTATTATACTAGTAGAATTCTACTAATCTGTGATAGACAGTGAGTGGCGAGGCTTTGTGCGCTAGAGGCCGCTTCTTGGCCTTTTTCGAGGTGTCTGTTAAGACGATTTAGATAAAGTTCAAGTTAACGACTAGTAGATTTTTACTAAAACAATTAGATCATTTACTCTCGATTTCTATGCTGCGCCCTCGTCAGCTATCACGCGTTATAGTTCACCATTAAATTTTCCTTTCCGTCATTGGTCAAAACTGATCACGTGGTACGATCTCGCGCAGGCACTGTCAATAGTAGGGAGCTTAAGCATGCGCGTTTTTGAGACGCGGACAGCAACCGGAAGAGAACATTTCGCGTGCTAGGAAAGTATTGTCTCCTAGATTTTTATACTACTCATTTCTAATGGTGAAAAGATACTTAGCAATGTGAATGTGGTTGTGTGCAGCTCACTTCCGGGTACCGTCCGCGTCTCAAAACACACGTGCTTAAGCTCCCTATTGAGTACGTCAGCAGCATACAACCATGGGAAAATAGTAGATGCTGAATTAGCCAATCAGAGCGCGCGCATTGCTTTAGTTATGTTATAAATAATGTTTATAAACATTAGGGTTCTGAGACTGCGTAGTACGTACTGGAAATCATCTTAGGCTGATGTGGATCGCTTCTTTGAGCTTAAGACAATGTCTAGTTTTAGCTGAATCTACAGTCTTCAAATAATCAACCGAACATTTGCGTTTTTAACTAGGTGAACCGTTCAGGTGTTTGTAGACATCGGAATTTTTGTCAGTCGAGAGATGCTTTTTTACCCTAGTTGCAAAATGGCGTGACATCTCGCCAATGTAACGGGAGCTACATCCCGCACAAGTAAATTAGTACATCTTTTAATGCATCTGGAATGGGATCTTTGAAACTGGAAAAAATTCTTGATTTGAAAGAAGAAAAAAAAATTCTGATGTCTATATATATTTGCAAAAAAAGGTCCGAAAGAGTGTTAGTTTTTGTGTGTGACGTTAGAGAAATCACCACAAATGGCAGTTTGCAGTATTGAATACCTATAGTGTTTTCCCCAGTTAACACAGTACACGGAATTTCAAACTGGAACGTTTTGTCGAATGGAAAGCGCCACTTGTAACCTGGCTGTCTGTACGTGCATGCATTATATACATCACATATATAAAAAGAAATTGAATAAATTGGGTGGTGGTGTTTGAGTTACACTCCATAAATCCCTTGACCCCTGAAAAGAATTTAAGAAATGGACATCCTCCATTTCTAGGAAAGAGCAAATTGGAGTCCTGTGGTGTCACTGTTGCATAGGTCGAATTACTAAATATTCACAGAAGTTACATGTAAGTAGCTGCTTTTAATTCATCCTTCTGCTCGCCTCTACAAATCCACAATTTTAGCGGATACTTAACTTTATATAGTGTTGTAACCTTTTTTTACCATAAGTTTACAACGGCAAAAATTTCCACGCAGGTTTATTTTGGGACAATGTCAAGCGAAATTAAACGAACGCGCCCGAATGAGTTCGAGATCTGACATACCCACTCTATATTGATCGACAGCTTTTGGTCAGACTACCCACCTTTGACATCCGCCTAGAGCGCAATTCGGAAATAGGACTTTCGCTTTCAGTATCAAGGGCAAGCCCTAGTAGAATTCAGATCAGATATTCTCGATCTTATACTGTTCTTCGCAGACAATTTTAGCATGTCTTTTATCGCAACGGCCGTGTTCAAGGCAACTATTGGCTTGTTGATCAACAAAGCTAGAGACACCGTTGCTGAAAAGTTGAAAGAAGGCGATGTCACTGATGAAAAGTTGCGTAGCTTGATAGTACGTGAAGTCGACAAGATCAACTCGAAGCTGGATGGATTGGCACGCAAAGATCTGCTGTCGAGTATCAGCGCCTTCAAAGAAGGAATCGCTATTTTGTTCGATGTATTTGATGAGGCAAATAAAAGAGTAAGGGAGAATGCAACAGGACCAGCAGCAGCTGCGGCAGCAATAGCAGTCGAATCAGCTGAAGTATGCTTGCAACTCTCAGCTTCAGCTCAAGCCAGAGCAGTATCCCTCGCAAACAAACTCACCAACTTACCACTGATTGATTTGAATGAGTCAACCAAAGAATTGTTATCTGACGCAAAAGAAAGATTCAAGGAAGCCCGCAGTAAAGCAAGAGATGCCTTCAGCAATGAAGCGTTAGACACGTCTGATCGCATTCAGGCTATGATGATCAGAGTCATGGCAACAATACTGGAGAAAGTGGACAATCCTGTGAACGCAATAACGTCATGTAGAGTTTGCCTTGAAGAGTTGCATACCCTGCCAGCGGTCAAAAAGAACTTTAACATCGCACTAGAGAAAGGATTGAAGTCTTGGTTTGGCAAGGGTGACCGTAAGGAGATTGTTGTCGCTGTTTGTGACATAAATCACGCCATCTTTGATATCTCTTTCATGGTTGGCTCCGATAGCCTTATCTGGCCAACAATCGATGCTGGAGCAGAGAATGTACATCCTTTGAGGGACGCAAGAGTTGCTGAATTTTGTCAACGGCATACACAATACATTGGATCTTACCCGGTACGATGGTCGTTTGGAGCGGACATCTTAAAATCAACTACAGGCATCTGCTCAAACACAAAAGCTCATTTCATTGTAGGAGACTCTGTGGATAGTAACGTTAAGGTATTTTCCCGTGATGGCCGCTTTCTTGAGGCCTTACACTTTGAAGGGCCGACCTTTATTTATGATGTAACTACTGACCGAGAGGATAGTGTGTACGTTCTCTGTACATCACGTCAACAATCTGGACGAGACCAAGTATGTATTTTCGACAAGGACAGCAACACGTATCGCTGTAAGTTTCCCGTTGCGCTTGAATCTTTGGATTGTCTAACTGTAGTGGAAGAGGAGTCCAAAGGGGTTTGTGTGCTTGGTATGTGGGAAGAGTCTGATCCTAATTTTGCGGTGAATGTTCACGAGACCGATGGAACTTTTTCCCGCAATATGTTTCGATTTGTCGAAGGTGGTGCCCGGGCTGTAACTGAAGGTCGTGGAATCACTGGATGTAATGATGGTCGTGTCATGGTTCTCCACCAGAGTCAAGTGTACGTATTCAGTGGGAAGGGAGACTTTTCACACAAGTTCAGTGTGTGTAACGAATCTAATAGATTGAAGAAGGTGCAACCTGGAGCAATTCACTGGGCAAGTGAACACGTTATTATTGCTTCTAAACGTGGTGCTTCTCCTTTTGCAACTCCAACTCGTCACTTCGATGTGTCGATATACAAAGATGATGGTAGTTTAGTCAGCAACACTTTCCCGTCAGGTCAAGTGACAAATATGACTTTATATCAGGGATTACAATGAACAATCACGGCCGTATAGCTTTGGCACTGAGCGGTAAAAACAACGGTGAGATACTGGTGTTGTAAACTGTTGTAATATAGTTGGATTTGTTGGGTACATAACATGGACGCCTCCAAGGCCTGGACTCCTTCTGTACCCAGTTTTGGATCCCTTTTGGACGGCGTCTGGACCTGGTTCGACAGCTATATCTCTTGTTATATTGTTTTACCAAGCTGAAATTTTCCCTGATTATAAAACTCGACGTGCTGCCTAGCCTTAACATATTATCTTGGCCACGTGGCATGTCACGTGATCGTTTTGTTTAAATTTGGTAAATCGGCGCATTGGTGGCGACTTTTCGGTCTATTGATCAATAAATGAGCGTTTTTGATGTAAATTGAAATTATCTACCTTGCTAAGTTTGGAATGATCTCCCATGAATTCCTTTTAAGAAGATATGAATGATCAAAGGCCAAATTTTGTTAAAAAAGACGGCCTTTGACCCTATGAAATTTCCTGTCAAGAAAGGGACGGTCATTCCAAACGTGAGAGGATGAAAATAATTGACCTGCGTCTAAAACGCGTTTTCGCGGAATGATATTACTAAAAACCGCCACCAATTCCTCAAATAATGGCTATTTTCCGCTAAACGTCACGCGGTGACATGTCTATTTAATAGGCCACTTGCACTAAGAGGTCAGGTGACCAATGCCTCCCTTAAACAGTGAGTTGTAATCTTGCTGTTGCCAAAAATTGACAGAACACATAAAAATAATCTTACATCCGAAATTTAAGAGGAAACGCATTTAAGGAAGATATTTTATGGTACTTTGATTTTTCAACAAAGTAGCATAATTTGTATTGGCCGCCATTTTGGAGGGCATACCCTTGCCCACCAACATGGCGGCCAAAACTACTTTTTGCTTATATCTTGTTAAATGTTTGATAGTTACGTTCAGATGTCCTATAAACATTACCATATCATCTTTTCAACATTTTCCTTGAAAATTAAGTGCAAAATTTGTGTCAGAAAGCGGTAATTCATAATTTTAAAAATCAAGTTTTGGTCACGTGACCAGCCACAGACTTGCTCATTTTAAGCAAATGATGCGGGTTTGAAAAACCAAATCACTATTGTTTTGTTTAAGAGATGACCCACTATTAGTGTTTCGAAGGCAAAATCGTTTAACTTTCATTTTCATAAAAACGATGTCACATGACCTCTTAGTGCAAGTGGCCTATATCAGCGATCAAAATGTGAGGAAATAAATGAAATCGCGCAGCATTGTGTTTAGAATAAAATTTTGACAAGAGCCATAATCGGGGACGGAAACCGTAAGCGTGCAGCATTTCTAGTATCATTGAGGCTGCCATTTTTAGAACAGATTGCTCCATCGCTTGCGGCACACGTGTACATGCTGCGAGGATTTGTCCGTATGTAGCGTGGTTGAAATGGCTTCCGAAATTCCCGAATTTTTTTATCCTTTTGCTCCACTAATTAACAGTTTATGTCCGTTGCTGAAGCATTTTCGTCATAAGCTGTTCCAAATTGAGTTAAGTCAGGAGAAAATGAAGGTGAATTAACAGTCTGAACAGTGTCGAGTTTACGTACGTCCCGCCTTGTATCACTGACTAAGTTGTGTTACGCGGCATCTTTCACGGGAGCTCCACACTCCACACCACTCTTAATTGGTTGGATAAGTTGGGATAAAGCAGCGTTTCATGCAGGACTTTAAAGTTTCTCTCCTCTTAATTGACACACCTTTGCAGCGATTTAGTCAGCGTCTATCTCCAATGCAAGTTTGAGTTTCGTTTGAATTGCATGTAAGCGACGCTTGATGTTTCATCAAGGCCAATAAGTTCAGTTTTTTTGTGTGAAAATCCAATAAATTTTCTTGTCTTATTCAATTGCCTTGTCTTAGCCAATCACTCTGATCCGGGTATCACTGGAAAGAC
>JAHPZR010023610.1:0-5000 GCA_019787425.1 Platygyra sinensis
GAGGGAGGGAGGGAAGGAAGGAAGGAAGGAAGGAAGGAAGGAAGTCAGTCAAAGACAATCAGGCCACAACAATCAGACAGTCTGCAGTAAGCCATCCATCCAGTCAGTCTCTCTATTTGTTTGTCTGTTTGTCTATCTGTCTGTCTGTCTGTCTGTCTATCTGTCTGTCTGTTTGTCTCTTGTCTGTCTGTCATATCCTACTGTTACTTTCTAACCCTTCTTGAACATTATTATCAGGAATAACATCTAAAATAATAATTGTACCAACCTAATGGATATCTTGACTTCCTGAGATGTATCAATCCTCTCCTTCTTTACCCATCCCCTGTGAGTGGCAATGTTGACCAACATTACCCCACAAATAACTGAAAACACAAGTCCCAGAGTAGCACTGGCTAAACCAAAATCTCCGCCGTTAGGAAATCCAAGCTGTTGAACAAGTAATCTAGTGTGAGATTTGATCACTGGATCAACAAGTGTTTAACTAAGTCCCAGGGTAGCACTGGCTCCACCATTAGGAAATCCAAGCTGTTGAACAAATTAAGCAGTCTGGCCTGAGATTTGATCAGTAGATCAATGAGTGTTCTTACTAATATATAAACAATAGCCTCCATTTCGCTAGAAAACATGCTTTGATAATTGCCAGTGGGCATATTATCTGTTCTGAGAAGCACTGAACAGTTTTCTATGAGACAGTGCAGCTAGCTTAACTGAAGAAAACAGAAAACATTGAGGAACAGATCTAGACAATGTCAAAGGACTAATTGCCAGAATGCATTGAATTTAACCAGAGTGCACTGTATCACCTTTTACCAGAGTGCATTATGTCATGAACAACAAGAGGAGGTCAAACCGTCGGCCGTTAAGCTTTGAAAATTTAAGGTGGCAAAGAACCCTACCTACAGAAATTTTTTAAACTTTGCCAAAAGTTAAGTCTTATCATGCTTATCAAAAGTTGATAAAAACTATGAAACATTTTACCATGCTGTTTTAGATCTGCAAGCTCCTAAAGCTGTCATTAAGGGATAATATGAATGTAAGAAAAGCTTTAATTAGCATTTTCGTACATCACATTAAATGGACATGTCCTCAGTACAGTCTGTCAATTGCAACATTCTGGATTGAGAAATTTAATGCATAACAATGTACAGAATTTATAAGTTAGATTACTACTCCGACCAACAATTCCCACAACTTTTGATTTTTTGTGATCTGGTAAAGGGGAGGTTAATGTATGTCGTTTCACGTCCAAACATAGTTCAGATTACAATGTGCTTTTTTGGCGTGATCCCAGTAGCTTGTCAGTCACCCAGGGCTCAAAATTAACACTCGCAAAGTCCCAAAATTAAATGCGAGTTATTTTGATAGTCTGCAAGTGAGAAAATATCAACTAGCAAACCTTTGCACGCAGATCTCCCAAACGTTTGGGAATTCTCACCAGTTTGCTAATGGAAAAATCTTACTGGCAAAACTTTGCAAGTGGGTTAAAAAGTTAACTCTGAGCCCTGACACCTCACCTGATTGATGTGTCATCATGCCTGACATTGTACATGAATAACTGCGTAAAGTATATATGTCACTATCAACAGAATACACCACAGCATATCTTTTATACTTTTTGCCACACATGCAGTTTTAAAAATTGGGGAATATAACTTGGGGCTCATTTGGTCACATGGCACATTTAGACAATCATGGACCAGTAAAAACATTGTCAGACGAATTTTAAAGTTAATTAATCATGGTAACTTACTGCATTGTATGTTGGCGCGAGTCCTCCAGCGGTGCCATGACCACCTGCAAATCCCACAGGAAGGACAGAAGCAAACAACGGGTTGACACCAAAAGCAGGAATCTGCAAACAATGATCAATCTGGTAAATTATAATCCATCCAACAATCAAGCCCTGGCTGGGGACAGTGTTGTGTTCTTGGGCAAGACACTACTCTCACAATGCCTCTCTCCACCCAGGTGTATAAATGGGTACTGGCAAACTTAATGCTGGGGGTAAACCCTGGGATGGACTAGCATCCCATCCAAATACTCCTAGTCACTTCATGCTACGGAAACAGGGATAACCTCTGGCCTGATGGGCCACTTAGCTCGTATGCAGACTTTTAATACTTACCATGCACAATTACAATTGTAAACCATATTCAAGTGTAAAATAACTTCAATCCCTGAGATGTCAGTGAGTGATTTATACATGAAAACAAATTTGGTGATTGGAAGATAAAACAATAATTATTGTACTTCAGGTTTACATAAAATATATTGGGATTTGTCAGAGTCTTGCAGAGTAATTCTTTGTCTCAGCCCTCAGCTTCAGCCAATAACTGATCCACTAGCAACTGACATTATATTCCAAAAGTACATGTATGCAGGTAATTGTAAGGAGAAATGTAGTGACGACTGTCAGGGCTGTAAGCAGTCCTTACCAACAGAGCACCAGTCACAACAAGTGCAACAACCCATTGTCCCCAGGCAATAAGCATGCATACATAAGCTGTGGTCCTGCCTGCTTCCATATCACTGCCACATTAGGAATCTGTGTACCAAGAAACAATGACGAAAACACAATATTGATGAGGAATCCTGCCAGGTTGTACCTTATAGGGAGAAAGAAAGAGGTACTAGGTCAAGATTTACATACAACATGGCCTCAAGGCAGCCTTGATCTGAGATAGTGCAAGGCACATTGTGTATCAAACACACTGGCTGGAATCTGAGCAACAAAATGAGGGTGAAAGGTGGGGAAAGGGCTAACAAACCTCAAGTTTTCATCCTATAAGTAATATAATAATAAGTGATTAATAAGGCCCATATGGGATCTAAATGTTGCATGGATATTTCATTTGATTTTCAACAGGGAATTTCGGTATTTGCCAATTTTTCTTGTGGTATTGTGGTATTGGGTACAGCCAATGTCCCCTTCTGGAGACTGATCAGAATTTTAATCTTTTCACGGAAAAGTACATTTTTCCAGGCCCTTTTAAAGAACAGTAGGAGAAAATTTATTTGAGGGCCCCTTCTAAATAAGTATATACTTCTGACCTTGCTTTTTCCACAAAACAGGGAAGGGAGCCCAGAGCTAAGATGTAAATTTAGGGGGTGATCAAAGTGCACGAACAATTCATTTCAAAGCACGTGACGGCGAAAACATCTTTTGTCCATTCACGCAAAGAAAACAAAATCTGGAAATTGTATGAACTAAGCGGGATACTTTAAATTAATGTTCGTGCCGGGTGTTCGTGGAACGATTATATTTTAAAATTTAAATCTTAAATGTCTTAGCTTTCAATCTTGATTTTCGACGTAACAATACCACAATGGTTGTAAAAAGCTTAATTTCAGTACTTCCAACTTCCGTGTAAGAATCCTGATCGATAATTGCGATTTCATCACTTAGGATTTCTATATAATGCTCACCAAAACCAGTATTTATGGGGCAAATATGTCTTTATTTATATAGTCTGTATACACTTAACTGGCTTACATATCTCGCTCTATCTTAGCTAATACACACAACAG
This sequence comes from Platygyra sinensis, assembly GCA_019787425.1. Classification (NCBI taxonomy): domain Eukaryota; kingdom Metazoa; phylum Cnidaria; class Anthozoa; order Scleractinia; family Merulinidae; genus Platygyra; species Platygyra sinensis. The sequence goes on from JAHPZR010023610.1 coordinate 3,532, forward strand.
AAAATGTACATACCATCCCCTGGTGAAATTTAATGCGATAAATTCAGTGACATCTTTATTGAGGCTAGCTACCTGCAGCATAATCAGTCCCAGAATACCGCCAATGACGGAAGCAGGCAGATAAAGCTTCTGGAAGATCCACAAGTACAGGCGAAGAAACTTCCCCAAAACAAGAAGAAAGCACAGCCAACAAAACGATGCGACTGCTGAATACGCCATAGGTGTTTTAAGCTCCTCGCAAAGCCCAGCATCGTTAAAAACATAGCCTACACGGCAAAAACAAGAACTTGCATTCGCGGTCCCAGTGCAGACACCTCCTAGTCCGCATGAATTCGTCACCGACGTATTACAGGTCATGGTATCAAGAAAGTTATAGTTGACTTGTAAAGGACGAAATGAAAAGGAAAAGAGCACCAAACCATTATCGGACGAATACCGTAAAAAGATCAACAAACTCTTTTCCTGTTTTTTCTCGTCCCGCTAGAGGACGAAAAGCGCCGCGAGGCATGGGTCAACATTTTGATTGACGGGCTAGGGAGGGCAGTGAGTACGTCGAGTGGGTTTCACAAAGAAACTCTTAGCTGCATATTATTGCAAACAATAAAAGCTTCTGTGGAGTCTGTTTTCGAAAAATCAATCAAAATTAGTTTTGTTAGAGTGAAATAATTTAGCTGGTTGATCCTCGTCATGGTAACGCATGCTAGGCACAAAAAGAGGAGTATTGAAGGTCTTAGGTAGTGGGGTTAAACCCAGGGGATGGGCAGGGTCGATTTCCCCGCTCTCTCGTGTCTGGTCTACGTTCTTTGGTAATTGAGCCTGGGGATGTACTATGGCTCATAAATGTCAAAGATCGAGTCTAAAGAAAGGTGAAGAATTATTTTAACACTTTTTTTAGTTCATCTTTTTCCGTCCTTGGGAGGCGCGGTGGCTGTCCTCGTGCACCGGTTCACAAGAGCCGATACAAAAGACCACACAATGCACAACAGCTAACCAATGACTCCTAAACAAAGCAAGAACAATGGTTATTCCCTTGTGTACCGGTACACCAGGACACTGGCCTCGCATAATTGTGATTTGTGTGATTTTGCAGGCACTTATGACTTCCGCTGATGACTTCTGGCAGACTTGTTATCAGGACTTGTTAGCACCATAATCCTAATCCGAATGGTTCGAGTCCTGGCCGTGGTTGTGTCGTGTTGTGTCACAGTACCGGCGAATTTATTAATGCTTGGGGTAACCCTACGATTAGACTGCTGGCAGTCTGTTTTTCTCTCGAAATTTCAGCAGGGATTATGAGGAGAGACTATTTAGCCTAAAGGAAAATGGGACGAGACATGCCAGCAGTCTACGTGAAACTTATAACTCTTTATATGTACATTTCGCAGGTAAGGTTATAAAATAGTAAAAGGTAAAAACTGTTAAAATGTTTGACTAAACGCTTTCGATCTTGCGATCATCTTCACTCTGAA